>CM031238.1:65861812-66133356 GCA_018340775.1 Taxus wallichiana var. yunnanensis | reverse complement strand
GGTTCAACCTAGATCCTGTGTCTCCAATGTCTCGCAAATTTAAAAGTTATGTGGCATGACTCATGAGTTGTGCTCTCTTTTCATTCTTCTTTGCCATGGCTTTGTTTTATCTTTGTTCTAACAATTCTTTTTCTCCTTATTCGGTACTGGAATTCTTCAAAACTAGTGTAGATCTCGGATAATTCTTTAGATTTAGAGGATATATTCAATGTATCGACACGATTAAAAACTCATTTTCATTACTTACACTCTCAGAATGAATTCTAATTCGCAATTAATTGCATAAAGATGGAAGTAACCAAGCATTTAAGCAAAGTGAATTTTAATTATAAAAATCTGCACTATTCAAGCTTGTTGCCCCAAAAATGATGTTTTATTTCGCATGCAAAGTGAACATGAATTTTTCCAACTTCACCGAGCACTCAGTATCACTTATGCAAACAATTATGCAAACACAAATCAACCTCCTTCAATGCATGCGCCTAAAATTGGAAGCTTTCAACATTAAATCCACCTTTCTTTTCGAGCAAAAATGCTCTTCAAATGGGACACACTTTTCCTCCTCAGTTGCACTTCTTTACTTGTGAATTAACCTAATTCATCCTTAGTGGCAGCCCATGCTTATATAACCCTCATAATTCTATAATTAATAATTGCCCCTTCTATTCCTGACAATTAATTAATTAAAAATCATGCTTTTCTCTTTAACTGATGTGCTAAAATTGCATGTTTAAGGACAGCCATCAAATAAATTAAATTTATTCAATTTAATCATCCACTTTTCACTCCACTTAAGCTTCACAGTGTGCTTTAACCTTAGCCACTGAAAATAGGAATTAATTTAATCATTTAATACTTTAAAAAGTATTATTTCATTCCCAAAAGGGGCGCACTTTTTTCATGAAGGGGCTGCCATTAAATAAATTAATTTATTTAATTTTAGAACAATCTATTTTCAACCACCTTTTGTCCTTTGCCTTTGTTGACTTTTCCACAAGCCTAAAGCGCCTATTTTGGGTGAATAATTAATTAATTTAATCAATTTAAAGACTCGCCTTTACTTCTCCAAAGGGGCTCACTTTTCGAAGTAAATAATTCTATTTTTAAGAATCACATGACAATGAGATTATTTACCCTGCAAGGCAGCCCTGAAAATTCCATGATTCACTTAAGTCATTTGACTTTCATAATGGGATTGTTTACCTTGCAACGCAGGCAATAAAATCCCATGATTCACTTAAGTGATTTTTTTTTTTATTCCACAATGAGAATTTTTACCCTGCAAGGCAGGTAAGAAATTCCTACCTGCCTGCTGTCTCTAATTTTCCCACTGCAACTTAAGTGACTTTTCTTCCATGGGAAAAAGTACCGCTGTAGGTACAAAATTCCCACCCGCCTCGCCGCTTCTAATTTTCCCATGATCCACTTCAATTCTTCTTTTTCCAAAATGTGGCCAGCCTAAGAGGCTTTTTCTGGTGCACGACTTCGCCTTTTCAAGTGAACCGCAGCTCCGATGAGTGATTTCCTTCGCATAACGCGGCGATATGATTCCCAGCTACTCTGTGCCAAAGAATCAAGCCAAACCAACAAAGGAATTGATCTAGAAAAATTTCCGCGTAAAACTAAACGGAAAACACAAAAACACAAAACGTTGCCAAAAGTCACAAATAAAGCGCAAAACTTATTCCCCGGTTAAAACCCTACTAGTATATAGGAATAACAATATGTACGAGCACAACAAGAGTTAAAACGTGAGCGCCTAATTGCTCTCAATGGGGCTCAAAATAATTAAATACAAATTTCCCACAGACAAATCCCTACAACATAATATAACAATTTTGGGCATCTCAGTGTATTTGGCGAAAATGGCGAATATGGCTCTTGGGAATATCTTGACACAATACAAAAACTTTCTCGGCAAAAAAACACAAAAACGACCCATTATTTTAAAAGTACGCAAATTTTTTCTGATAGGTAGTCAGCGAGATTTTAGGATGAAATCTGGGACACTAGTCGGTTCACATCAGGACATCTTTTCTCCTCCGCCGTCAATGACAAGGGAAAAGATGAGATCCTAAAGATCTTTGGTTTCTGTCTTGTCCATCGGGCTCTGGGTCGACAAACAAAAACAACACAACACAAAAACAAAACAAAGAAAAGCAAAGTTTTATTTATATACATACGTGTTTTAACTCCGCTTAGCTCGCTCGAACAAATTCAAATGCTGCCCACTGAAGGCAATGGTAACTCAATTCCGCCCCAGTGAGGCAAGGAAGAAAGTATCCATTCCTCGCAGCCTCTTTTGATCACGAAGGGCCCTTTCCAAATGAATCAAATTCGCCGCATGCCCTTCTGGTTCATATCTCTGTCCCACTAGAGTACCCAGCTCCGATCTCGAACTTCTTTTCTTTGGCTTTCTTGTCAAATACTCAGGGAAAGTTCTTATCAACTTCATCTACTTGTGGCTCATCCTTTCTTCTTTCCGTGGTGGGTAAGTCTCAGCATCAACTCTCTTGTTCCCGTATTCACTTGTTGCACTTCAAGGAAGAACTATCACCATATTCTTTGTTCTCTTCTAAATACTGATCATGCTTGCTCGAAAGTCTCCACTAAGGAATCTAAATCGCTTGGGGATTTTGTTACGTTTTTGGTTGGATCATTCCCATTGCTATCACCATAACCGGATCAGTTTTAGTCTCAGGACTGTTTGTCGTGGGTGGTGATATACTCCCTTCAACATGTAGACATGCATGTTTGTCTGTGGGACTTTGGGCGGTAGACCATCTCCACTTTATCAAACATGGAGGATTGCAAAGGGCTCATGAGTGGGTTTTCCTTTCCATTGCAGACTTCATTGGCTCACTATACAACCAGCACATCAGTGGATTCCACTCGACAAGGGATAATCAAAATTAAATTTTGATGGTGGATCTAGAGACAAACCAGGTCAATCTGATATAGGGGCCATTATACAAGATGGGAGAGAATCCTAACATTCGTTATCGATAATTGGAATTGATATAGAAATTCAAATAGCAACTCAGCAAAGCTACAAATTGGAGAGGAATTCAAATATCTCATTAATCTCATCGAAACAAATAATAAACTGAAATACAGAATACACAAACAGGAATGCAGCTAAAAAGTGAACACCAATCAAAAAGCAGACACCTGTTAACTGGCAAATGAGAAATATACTTGAGCAAATCTACAAGGATCTTGACTATATATTGGAATTTCAATTCATACACCTGAGAAGACAATTCAATACAGTAGGAGATCATCTAGCTATCGAAGCCTTCAATCATAAATAAGATGGTCAGATTCAAATATACAAAAGAATTGCAAATTCACCAGCATTGCTTGGAAAGCTAATAGCAAAGGTCAGGTTGACAACACTCCTTTATAATGTATAACAGACTGATGGTTCTGCTCAGTGATACCCATGTCAATTCACTCTTATTTGATATCAACCCACCATACAAACACTTTCTTATCACACTGTACACCACACTTTCCAAATGCTAACAAGTCCTTCATCCACATCCCACCTTATACATCTGCCTTTATACAAAATCCCCTTTAAGTTCAAGAAAATAGAATGCATGAATATCTCTTGTACAAGCTATCCTTCACATTGCAGCACCATACAAAAGGAGCGGCAAATCTTAATGTAGTTAAATTTCATCAACAACTACAAGCTCTCTTTAGCATTGTTAGAAGGGTGATAGATTTGTAGCAAATCTTCTCCGCTAACTATTCCACAAGCATGACACAGTATATGTGCTACATCTAGGTTGACTAGATCCCTGTTAGAGAAGAGCAGGATGCCTTATTCATTTTAGGGAGTGACAAAGGTTGATGAAGTCATAGAAAACGCTAAATCTCTTAAAATCATACAAACTTGGCCTATCCAGCTAGCCTCAAATGATGTCATGTACCAGCTCCAAAAATGACAGAATCTGATCAAGTAATGGCAGAAAAATTTAAGGCTAATCTTAGAAGACAGGTTTGCAATCTTTGCAAGTTACCCTTTGCATCAAATCAAGTCGGATACTTTCAAGCTTTCAATGTAGGCACTTCACAGATGAGGATAAGAAGAAGAGAGCAAGCCAAGAAGCTTTAAATAGACCCAACATATCGTGCAAATGGAGGTGCTATTTTAAGGAAACAAAACAATCGAGAATTTATAGAAGTGTTTACACCTAAATAAATAAATAAGAGTTTGATATGAGATTCTTTCCTTATCTTATAAATGATGTAAGAATGTTACAAGTTGAATATTCTCAAGTTAATTAATAAACATTAACCATACAAATCAGAATATAGCTTTCAATACATCATGCAGACGTAGAAATGGCAAAACGATTAAGCTAAACTCAAGGGGGATGAATTTAGCTGAACATAGAGGTACAAAGGTGATGTAGGAGGCAGATAAGATGTGTAGGCTAGATGAGATCTGGAAGTGCTTCATCTCTCGGAACTACAACCTCAAATTGAGCTTGGCACAGCTGAGAACCGTATGGATTCTCGCTAGGGTGTAGTACAATTTGGTCATATGGGCCAGATTCTAGGTTCTATGACTTCGATGGTCGCTTATCGAGCTCCGGAAATGTGCTTCATTGTCCGTTGCAAGGGCTCACTAAGATGTGACACCATGCGTAGCGACTAATTGATAGATAAAACCCTAGAATACTTGCACTCGCACTTCATGAACATGATTAGATAAAAAATGATAAATTTGTGTGTGGGTGGAGTCGATCGACCTCGATGGTCAACCCTCACAACCAATCCAAGCATCGCACTACATCCCCTTACAAGTGGGAACAAATTCCATGTAGTTTCTAGTGTAGGTGCAATAAAGTGTTCCGCAAATCTAAGCCAACCGTCTACGTTGCCCAGGTTCTCTTGACACATGCAGTAACATACAAAACTTTAGATAAAATAGATGTACCCCGCATGGTAAAGTGATATGGTGTGATGTGCTTCAAATGCTAAATTGATTCCTTTTATCCCTTAAAGACTTTGGAAATACTTTGTGTGACTTGCTCTTGCTATGACATGGCTCTAGAACTTTAAAGGCTTTATAATGGAGGAAGCTAGACTTTGAACTTGGTTTGTGTGCTTCAAACTTGAGTAGAGTGATGTCTGTAATAGATGTGCTATTACTTTAGGGCATTTAAGAGAGCATTGAGTGCTTTTAGTTTAATTTGTAAACGAGTGCTCTTGAGAATTGCACGATGAGTTCTTAAGTGAATTAGACTTACATATATAGACTTTCATAGGCTCAGTATCGCTTAAGGCCAACCTATAGGATAAGCAACCACCCAAAGAAAGATTTCAAATTGAGAAAAGAGCCATTGGAGAGTGGGAGACACGACCAGTACAAGTTGGCCCATACCATAATACGGCCTCGGTCCCACACCTGTGCATATTTCATACACATGATTTATGACGCGAGCATGATTCTAGGAAAGATGTTCGGGAGTAAAGTACTATTGGATAGATGAATGAAATATGGCGAGTGAATAACAAAGCAATGTGTATAGTTAAGCAAGTCATGTGGGAGAGAGAAAGATAGGTCGATTAGGCTTATAATGTGAGCATGTAAGTCATAGAGTAGGAAATAAGCCAAACTTGTCATTTGCGCCAAACGATAAGTTGTCAAATTTGTGTGTACATTTGCCCCCCATTAAGTGTGAAATTGAAAATTGCATACTTAAAAGGAAAAATTCATGAGTGTGCACACACACTTTGTCTTTGCTCTGAAGTTGCTGTTCTTGCATTGGTGTTGGCACGCTTTATGATGAAACTTGCAACATAGAGTGTAGTCAATGTCCATAAAAAAATTGAATTGTAAATCACATGTGACTAATGTATTTATAACTTTGAAAATTGAATTTAGGAAAGTAAAGAGACAAAGCATGGAAGGAATACACTTGTTCGCTTTGAGGAAGGTGCTCTCATTGCATTTGTTGTGCACTTGGAGATTCTGATTTGTGTTGAGTTGTTGAAGGATTGGGGGTGATTAGTTCCCAATTTTTGATGAAGGAGAAGTCAAAGTAGGAGAGGAGTTGAGTATGCTTGATCCAACACCAAGAGGAGAGGTGCCATAGGATGTTTGTCCCAAAGAACCCCAAAAAAAGGGAAGAACAATCTATAGAGTATCTAGCCAACCTGATATGTTCCCACAAAAGAGGTGAGGAAAGGAAGAACAGTCTACAAAAGTATCTAGCCACTTTGATATCTTCCCACCCCATATACCACACTATAGCAGATGGATCTAGGCCCAAGTGTAAAAGAGCACCGAGTTGAAAGGGAATGAAGTGCATCTCATGCCCCCATGGTGTGTTGTAAATACTATATCAGATGTATGCAAATGTTGAATAATGAGAAAGGAGAAGTTGATGCCCCCCATGCCTTGTATCGAATGATTTAATGAAGGAATGAAGTACTCACACGCCCTATATTCTATAGTGAAATATGCTCTGAACTATGTCATCCACATCTAAATCTGTACTAGAAATCTGTAACCATATGTAGAAATATGAATATGCTGATTTGTTTTGTAAATCTGCCCAAAGGACGGAAATGTCCATTTTGGACCATAGTGTACTACGGTTTCGTCCCTATTAGACGGTTCTGTACCAATGTGAATTATGTTTTTGTTTCATATCAGTATCTTTTGAGGATTTTTCCTTGTATAACTCTCTGTATCTGAGTCTTGAATTACATTTGTATCAATAATGTGTATAACATACTCCACTGAGTGCCCCCTCTTTTGAGGTGCGTGAGATGTGTCAAGAGAGTGCACGACTCAAAAGAAATGATGTGTACCCATGTCGGATAAGTTTGATAACCAGCATTGGATCAAATGGAGGGCTGTCTTTGGTGCCCACCGTTAGGATCCCGTGTTGTTCTGTAAGGGGGTGCACATGGCAGAAACCATGGCGCAAAAAGATATTAACAATCGTAAAAGCAATCATTTATGTAGTAAACAAGTGCAAAGGCAAACAAGTATACAAGTAATCTAACAAACAAGTACACAAGCAATGTCACATATGCTAGTCACACAAAAGGCCCAAGAGGCCATAAACATGGGACACAAAGGTGTCACACACAAACATAAGCAAGAGGTTATAGAAGCCAAACAAGGGACACAAAGGTGTTGCCAAAATAAACATAGCAAGGTCATAGACCGTATATATGGAAGCAAACAATTAAGTAAGTGATGACAAAGAGGAAACAATAGACATGAGGCACATGAAACAAGATAAGCTAGCGCCGAGCAAAACATTTGTTAGCCATATCAGTCCAAAAATAACACATATACACTATAATATATCAAGCATAATGAGGAAGTGAAAGTAATTGTAATGAAACAAAAACACCTATATATCGTGGAGAGATGCCCCAGAAGATCATGGTCAATCGGGAAGAGTGTAGGATGACACCTATTATCATGTGCATCCATTTGTGTATGTCTTGCATCAAACTCAACATACCTCATGAACGCATGTGTGTAAAAAGTATATAGAAAATATGCTTATCTATCAAACTATATGACAAACAACATATGTAAAGTAAAAAGCTAGCAAATCAAGTCACATGTAGGTCCTAATTTTGTATTTTTGCAAATATTTGAATGTTTTTGTATTATGTGATTATTTGAATGTTGTTTTTGTATTTTTGTGATTAGCTATGTACAAAGGGGAAGGGCAACACAAGAGCTACCTGTGAGGGCCTCATTAGGAGGTGGGGCGGACTCAATCAAGCGAAGGAGGCTCAAGCCTCAAATTTGTCATGTGTAGTAGGATAAGGATGGACCTCGTGAAGCCGAGGTTGTGTAACTTCGCTTAAGAGCCATAGATGTGCAATATGAGACTTAGGAGGAGTCCTGCAAGGGATAAACCCGCTAGAGCTAGGATGTGTAATAGGAGACTTGGGAATCCGTGAGGGATAGACAAACTATGTGTAAAAGGAGAGCTAGGAGGAATCTTGTAAGGGATAGATCGACTAGTGGTAAGATGTGAAAGTGCAACAAGCTTAGGCATGGCAACCACCGCTTTTGACTAATTAGTTTAGGAATCGGGGCCTCGTATGGGATTTCCTTGATCCAGTAACAATTTCCCGATTATATATATGACACATTAATGCAGGATAGAGGTATAGTCTTAAAAGAATGCAAGCTAGATGCATATCACATGATCCAAGGAAGCGGTAACGTCAAAAGGACTATCCATAAATAGCCAAGCCAATCAAGCTGAGAGGGATAACAACATGCCCAAGAGAGGACTTAGTATCAAATGTCACATTTTTCTTAGTATAGCCAAGAGAAGCAAGTAACTTGAATGTGCAAATATTGCGTCTAACACCACTATCAAGATTCATAACACTATGGGCGTGGGTGTTGGCCAACAAAAGTACGAACATAAAGTGTATCCGAAACAAGATTATGACGCATCTCAATCTCAAAGTGACCGAATGTAATAACAAGCCTAGTAGGTAGCATATTAGTAATAGTACAATAAAAGAGTCCAACAAATGATCATGAGGCATATCATGGTGCACTTTTGAATTGGATTTGGCATTATTGTGATCAAGAATCGGGTCATTGAAAATTTTAAGCTTGGAATTGTCATTAGTAGGCTTAGATTGCTTAGGGGGCGAGTCCCATTCAATAGCATTTGCATCAATAAGATCTTATTTAACATTACAAAGCTTGACACATTGCTTAATAGAATGGCCAACACATCTATGATAATTGTAATAGGCATTAGAGTCCATAGATTTATTGTGAGACAGAGCCGGAGAGAGAGATACAAGGTTGCACTCTAGTAAATATTTAAGCACCAATTGAGGTGATGAAGGCAATCGTGTGAATTGCCATCTAGAGGAGCTTCAGAATTGTAACTAAGCTTTATGGTTTGGTTGTCATTGGTTTTGCCTTTGAAATTAGTTTTACTTTGAAATGTATGACTAGATGTGTTGGGAACATTAACAACATACTTGAGCTTGTTCATTGTGAGGAGCTTAGCCTCACTCTCTTTCACTATGTGACATAAGTGATCAAATGACCGAATCTTTTCAAATATAACAAATTCTTGTAAAAGGGAAAGAATGCTTTGAGTGGAGAAATCTTGGAGCTCGATGTCGGCTAAGATATTGTTCATTTTAGTAAGCGTAGTTGTGTAATGTAGAACATAGACACTTATGAGCTCATTGAAGCCCGGACTTTCTTAGACATTTGAGCATATGATACCTTGTCCCCAATGCGATGGAGATTGTGCAAGGAGTTTAGCCGACAAAGGATGTAAAGGCCCGTACTAAATGAATAGGAAGATCATAAAACCATTGTAGAACGTAAAATCCTTTAGAAGCTTCTAGGATAGAGCTAAGTACTATATCATTGTAAGCATAATCCAAGCAAACGACAAGGGAAGCACGAAGGTGTTGTTCGGATCACCTTTACCATCATAAATAGGAAGCTTAGGGGCAAAAAACCCATAGGCAAAGGATTGGAAACCACTTTAAGTGCAAGTGGGTTGTGAAGTAATTGAGTAGAGTCCATGACATTAGAGGAATTAGAGGCACTTGTTGTAATTGTAAGATTTGAGCTTGCAAACTGTGAACAAGGGTTTCAGGAGCTTGTTTATTAGAAGAAGAGGGATGGGAATCACTGTGGGTGTATATAGTAGATTTGGGAATAGTAATAGACATAGGAATTAACATAATAACATTGTGAGGGTGGCGGGAGTGGTTGGCCCCGAGGACATACACACCGTAGAGGTAGCAAATAGTAGATGTAGCCATAGTAGAAGATGTGACAGGTTGACTCGGGCTTGTGGATACAAGAGTATGCTTTAGCTCGTCTCCAACAATGTAGAAAAGAGCATCAATGCGTTGAGGATTATGTCATAAAAAGTGTGCAAATTGTAGTTCACCATCCTCGGGAAGAGCATTGGTATTAACATCAAAATCATTATGGGAGCCCTCATATTGAGATTTCTCGGTGGTGACAATAGAGATGGTCTTAACAAAGACATAAGTAGTAGGATATAACATGTCGTTATAGGCCTCATATATGCCATCACACTCGTATTGATAAAAATCATAAAAATCATCATACAAGTAGTAGACACGATGAGAGACTCGAGATGTGGGCTCATTGGTATATGTATAAGTAAAAGTACTATAGAGTAAGCCATGAAGGTACAAAAGAGAACCATGCCTAGGGCTAACAAAAGGATCACACACCAAAGAAGGATGAGAAGCCCTAGGGCCTCCTGAGGTTTTGAGCAATAATCGGGTTCACCAAATGTGTACACCCTAAATAAACAAATAAGGGTTTGATATGAGATTCTTTCCTTATCTATTAAATGGTGTTGTTACAAGTTGAATATACGATTAATTAATAAACATTAACCATACAAAACAAAATATAGCTTTTAATACATTTGCACGATGTAGAAACGATGAAGCTATTGCTTAAAACTCAAGGAGGGATGAGTTAGAGAGAGGCTATTGATGAAGCTATAGCCAAACAGAGAGATCTGAAAGATGATCAGGGAGTGTAGACTGGATGTGCGAGCTTTGGATGAGATTTGGAAGTGCTTTATCTGGAGAATTGCAACTTCAAACTAAAACTCATGTACTGAAATGTGCAAATGTTGTTAGGGTGTAGTACTTGGTTCTGGGCCATACGGTTTTGGACTGATAGATGATAGGGTTTTCGCAACTTCTAGTGGTTGTCGATGGCACGAAAATGTGCTTTGCTATTTGTCACTAAGGCTCACCAATGTGCAACACCTTCTTGTGATGAGCTGCAATAGATACAACCCTAGAATACTTGCACTAGCACTTGATGAACATGATTAGATAACAAATTGATAAATCCGTGTGTGGGTGGAGTTGGATTGACCTTAGTAGTAAACCACTATTGAACCAATTCGTGGGTTATACTACATCCTTTTATAAGCGGGAGTAAATTCCATATAGTTTTGCAAGTGCAGGTGCAATAGTGTATACAAATCTAATCCAACCCCTATGTCATCCTCGTGTCTTTTGACACAAAGAGTAGTGGGTGTAACTATAGTTAGAATAGAGATGTATCCTGTGTCATAGTGATATAATGTGATGTGCTTTAGATGCTAAACTGATTCACAATGCTTTGTGGGACTTGCTCATGCTATGACATTGCTCTAGGACCTTTAGAGGCTTGGTAATGGAAAAATCTAGACTCTTGAACCTAGTTTGAATGCTTCAAACCCGAGTAGTGCTACTCTAATAGATGTGTTACTGCTTTAGGGAGATTTAGGAGAGCCTTGAGTGCTTTTGGAGTGTTATTTGCAATAGTTGCTCTTGAGAATGTCAGGTGAGTTCTTAAGTGAATTAGACTTTCTTATATTGGCTTTCGTGAGGGTAGGTATTGCATTAAAGCCGATCTATAGGATAAGAAACGACCCAAAGAAAGATTTTAAATTGAGAAAAAAATTCATGGGAGAGTAGGAGACGAGACCGTACAAGTTGGCCCATACCATAGTACAACTTAGTTCCACACTATATGGTTTTGGACATGTAATTTATGACAACAGAGAGATTTCGGGAAAGATGTTTGGGAGTAAAGTGTTGATAAGATAAATGGCGAGTGATTGAACGTTAGAGCAAAATGTGTATAGTAAAGCAAGTCATGCGGGAGAGAGAAGGGTATATCATTCAGGCTTATAATGCGAGCATAAGTCATAGTAAAGGAACAAAGCCAAACGTGTCATTGCCAAATGATAAGTTGCAAAATTTACGTGTCTACAAAAAGAAATAAGAACAAATCTAGAATGATGCCTTATAATTCACATTTGAGGCAATGATTGACATCTTATTCAACTTGATTGAAGCCTTCTCCCCACTTCACACTATTGTTGTTGGTACTTGTTGAATGGGTCAAGCCTCTCATGGAAATCATGTTCTTCTCCTTCAAAATGTTTGACCCTCACTATCTCTCAAGGAAATATTGATCTCCCACCTAGGCACCCTAACAAGGTACACCACTATGTCCTGATATACCGTTCACATGCTGCATATAGTCTCAAGAGCTCCTCCCAATTGTGAGAGTGATGACTATTTTGACAATGCACATTTGTCAAGGCTTTCTCTATCTCCAGGTTACAATCTTGCATACAACCACACACATATATCAACAAAACCAATTTTGAGAGAATAACATTGTTTCTCATATAAACTCTCCACAACATGATTTTACATAAACTCCCATGAATCTCACAAAGTGAGCTCTCATGGATTTCCTCCCATATGAAATGAGAGAGGGTAGGCCTTATATTTATAGGACATGGAAGGCCTCATAAATACAAGTGGTTAACCTACCTATTAAATAAGGTTGGTAGCCTACTACACACATGATCAAATTACACGTGGGGTTGGTGTGCAATTTGGACTTTCTCGAAGTGCAAGTTGCCCATTCCAAAATGAGATTTATTTCTAAAATAGATATATAAAGTCTTGGAAATATTATTAGCTACCTAAGTAAACTTAAGTCCTAATGTGTAATTAGACTATTACACCAACACCAATACAAGATCTGACTATCATCTTCCCTCATCCCATTTCTCTGGTAATGGTGATAGGCCTAATTCTTTTAGGGTTCCATAACGGTGAAAGCAAAATATAGGCAATGCCAAGATAATCAATCCTCTAGGATAACAAAAGCTCTAACCCATTTGAGCGCTAGATGGGAAGGGAGGGTTGTCATAAGGAAAATCACGTGTACTCTATTTGCTCTCCTAGGAGCTATCAACATATTGGAGAATAGTATAGAGTTGCACTAAAAATATTGGTAACTATGAGAAGTGGATCCCTCTGTCTAGAGAATGCATTGTGCAACCAACCAACTACATCAAACAACAAGAGCAATGCATTCAACAAGTGATGAAAAGCAATGATCATCAACAACTTTGCCTTCATAACCTTGAATATATTTTGTTGTATGACCCCATCAAATAATTGGTTGATGAAACCACGCAAGAGCAATCTCAGCAGAACAAATTTGATTAGTGACACACTTCTCATGTTGGTAGTTCTAGATCTACGCAAGGTCAAGAACCGATTGGAATGTTCTTTGGAGTTCTTTAGTTTTTTTTGGGATTTGAATTGTGTTTTTAAGTCATCTCAAGATGACCTCCATGAGAAGTTATTGCACTAATGACATTTCTCCTTGTGTATGTTGGTAACAAATTATAAGGCAAGGATACCACTTGACACGTGCATTTTTAAGCATTTGTTAGTAGGGGAGGAATGATAAATTTAATCCAATGCTTTGGGATTTTCACCCTCTGGCCTCTTTCCCCATTGGAAAAGATTTTGGAGAATGTAGTGCCTTATATATCACCCTTTTCAAACAATTCTTACCAATGTGGGATTAACCCAATTAAAACCCAATCATGCATTTGTGTTCAGCAATTGAACGCTTCCACTTTAATTAAAGCTTTTTAGTTTTTGTAAGATTTAACCCTTATATATTTAAGTTATCTCAAGATGACCTCCTTGAGAGTATTCATTAGACTAATGACATATTTCTCATGTATGTTGGTAATAAATTACAAGGCAAGGGAACCGCTTATTACACAAGCAGCTTTAAGCATTGATTAGTAGGGGGACCGGTAAAGCAATCTGTTGCTTTGGGATTTTCATCCTCTTGCCTCTTTCCCTTTTGGCAAAGCTTTTGGAGGGTGAAGTGCCTTATGCCGAGTGACCCTATGGGCCAAGGAGGGACCTAACATTAGGCAGAAGACTTGTTGCATGCCCCAATTAAGGCCTTAGCTTCTTTGACGTGCAGTCAATCTCATAAGCAGTAAGTTCATTGAATGGGGGCCAATTTTGTATTTTGAATACCTGTTTTTTTTTCGCTAATTTGTAATGCAGACATTGCTTATTTGGTAGGGTATTTTTGGAGAAGTTTATGTAAATATTCCCATCTGTTTTTCTACTTTCTTTGTGTACATGGATCATCTCTAAGCTTCATTGAAAATCAGAAGCTTTGGTTAAAGGACAGCTCATCTGGGCTTTTTTGTAAATGATCTGTCCTTTTGTATGTACATATTTTAATATGATTCCCTTGAACTTCAAAAATGCCCTTTCTATATAAAGAAAAGGAAAGTTTTTTTATCAGACCCCAACCTAGCCAGCGTGCCAATTTCATGTATGAGACCCCACCTGTGGGAATAAAGGGCCTTTTTATTTTACCTTATATATTGCGCAAGGATTGTAAACCTTGAGCTTTGACCTCATGACCAAGCTCATGAGTAAACCAGGATTTGCCAATCCTCCTAAACCACGTGTACAACACCTAGTGCATGTACAAAACTCCAGTGCCATGTACAAGGAGAAAGGAGTACAAAAAATTATTGGTTGAAGCCCCTTCCTCGAACAATCACTAGAGTTGCTAAAATTATTCTAAACATAGTTCAAGTCCATTTTCAATCATTCCTTTTAGGAAGTTGGTATCATCCTCATACCAGCGAGTACAAAGATCATAAATTCACCAACAACCCCACTTGTGCAGTCCAATTTTCTATAGATGTTAGTGTCGATAACATTATATAACGTGACGTGTGCACCCTAACTTGACGTGTGCACAAAGCCACGCAGGTTCCTTGTTGGCTCATAAAACTTACAACATTATGCAGCATATGACCCTGCCATATCACTATTTTCACTTGGCATGTTCAACTGGAAGGAAAAATATAGTTTTAACTGGTTTACGACAAAAAGTAGTCGGACCTAAACTTGTATATGGGTGACCAGTTGTGCATTCTGCGTCATTATGGGATTGGCCCTTATGCACTATTATTAAGTACAAGTTCCACATCTATTGGTCCTATTTTATTTTAATATTGGGACTTTTAATCACACATTGTAAAACATGTAATGGTCCCCACTCAACCATTGGGCCCTCTCCTCTAATATATGTAGTTCTCTTTCAAAGCAAATTGTAATTTTAACAAGCAAGCAATCTTCTTGAAATCTCACAAACGACCAACAAAGACTTCCTAAATGCAGCTATTCTTGAGGGGTGTTTATAGGCTCAATCTCTTACACCATGGTTAACATGACATGAAGTGATGGATAAATTCGATATTCCTAAGGGTTATTCATAGCCTCTCTCTAACCACACTAAACACCTGATTTTTGAAGTGGACAAACTAGCTATTCTTGAGGTGTATCTATTGCCTCTTTATCTCTAACCATACTTGAGAGGTATTCAGCAAATGAGAAATATTTAGCTATTCCCAAGGTTTATGTATAGAGATAAATCAGCTATTCTTCACGGGTATTTATACCCATTCTCCCTGTGACCACATTTAACATGATGCCGTGTCATTCAGTGATGGAAGATAATAGCAACTTGTAAGGCAACACTCTCCCTATGTCCCCTTGGATCAGTAGTGGCCTCCTCATTTGTTTGATTCGTTATATCGACATCCAACCAATTGTTCAGCAGTTAAATTACTATTGATTGGTTTTTATGATTAGTTTCTCTTTTGTTAATACTATTACTTTATCTCTCATGCATTCACGCATCCCTGCAATGAGATTTCGTTCTATATTAATACTCTCCTATAAGGCAACTGGCAATAATAAGAGTATTACCATGTTGTGTTTCATTCTGAATGCCTATTTAAGATATAGCTTTCCATTCGCCCTCTTTCCTTTAAAACGCCCATTTAAATAATCTCATCCCATTTTACTTCCGTGTTTTTGATGCACTATGTCATAACTGCAGAAGAATGCATTTGAATGGGGAACGACAACAATTCCACACTCTGAAGATGCCGTTCAAGTTACTCAAAATGTTGCAAACTTTTTTATCAGGTATCTCATAAAATCTTGTTATGGTGGATGTTAATAATTCATCATAATTGATATTCCTTGTATGTTGACATTATATTGAAAAACTATTTGCAGTGAGGCTCGAAAGTCAAGCCAAAGGCCAAGCCAAAAGAAGTACTAGCTCAACTTATATACAATTATAGCCCCACTTATTGTGGGTATACTGGGTAAGATAATCACATTTCTAATCAGTTTTTCTTTTAGTTGATTCTCATAGTGGGAGACATAAATTTAGTTTTTGTGTGTTAAAATTCTTATTGCAGGAAGGGATATGATGAAGTCTACCTCTTTACATGAGTGCTGTGTTACTTTTTTATGGTATTGATAAGAACAATTTGTCAAGAAGTCTAATGGAAATGGTGTAAAAACTATTGATTAGTTTTCAAGTAAACGTGGAGAACACATTTATGGAGCATTTTGCTACTTATTTGTCATATTTTAGAATGTGACTATAAGCTAGTCTTCATAAATAAAACAATACGGATATTTATTGGGTAGAAGCACAAAATTTGGCATGTGTGCTACCCCATTTCATGATCAATATTTTATTAACCATTTTATAATTAGTAATTGTTTATATCCTTTTATAATAAACTAATGGTTTCAATTAAAAGTTGATACGATTTTGATAGTTGTAGAAAATGTGCTTTTGAGTTATCTTGGTATTCACCATATGTAGGCGGGTTTGGACACTTGGATTACGTATTTTGACTTTGACACAAAGATATTGGAAGGATGACAGATATAGAGGGTTGTCTTATATCCAAAGTGTTATATGGGGACGCGTTTCCCCAAATTTTAAAGTTTCCGAGGACGGGGATGTATGGGAAACGTCTACCCTCCATCCCACTACAACCACCGGGAGTCGAGGGATATCCCCTAAAGTAGGGCGTTTCCATCTTAGAGGGGATGTTTGGGAGACTTTGGGACATCCTTGAGACTTTGCATGCCCCAGAGACTTCACAAAAACTTGCCGAAGTCCCTCGACCGTCCCAGAGACTTGGAACCATCCCCTACTCCAAAAATATTTTCTAAAAATCATTTTTTTGGGATGTTTGTGCCCCCAACCCTAACCCTAATAGTTTATGGGGCCCCACCCCACACCTTAAGTGCTAAAAACTATAAATGAACCTCACACCCTCACTCCAAATCTTAGTCACCGCATTCGAATTCGTGTTCGAATTCGCCGAGTATAAAATTCGTAAGAAATTCGTTGCTAAAAAATTAAGATAAAATTCGTGATTAAATTCGGCTAATAGAAATACAGTTATAATTTTACATTTCGTATAAGTAAACATGTCAAAAACAACTTTCCAATAACTAGCTGTCATATATTGATTGAAAAACATTTTAAACAACAATATTAAAAATGCTTTGAAAAAGTGATAGTTCAACTTCAGATTCTTGGATTTTCTTACAAGCTAAGGCTCATCAACTTGTTACATTAAAAAGCTCTAGATCATCAAGAGCACTTGGCTCAATTTCATCATCAGATTCATCACTAGCATCACCAACATCATTAGTGTCATCCTCAAGCTCATCACAGACAAAATCAGGTTCATCTTCATCAGAAGAGTCTTCTAGAAAATGTTGAAGCTTCTTCTTCTTCTTCTTCTTCGAAGCACATGCATCTTTTGCCACTTTTCTCATAGTCAGTGCAAATTGCTACGCACATAAACAAGATCCCCCAACTTTCCTGACAACAATCTATTCCTTTTCTTTGATTGAACATGGTTAAAGCTGCTCCAATTTCTCTCACAAGCTGATGCACTTACTCCTTGACTCAAAATTCGAATTGCAAAATGTTGTAGTTCAGGTGTATCTGCTCCATAGAATCGCCACCATTCATCTCCATCTATGTCCTCTCTGTCATCTATAGCTGATTGGGTTCCAAATAACCCATCTCCTCGCCTGTATGCTCTAAGTTGCTCTCTTATTTTCTTTGCACATTCTCTATCAGGAACCAACTTTTCAATCGCTGCATAGACACCACTCATGACTTCACGATCACTTTCTCTTTCTATATGAAACAAAGTTGGCTCCAAATAACATGCTTTGTTGCATGCAAATGTGTATGCATCATCCTCCATCTTCCATCACAAACATCCCATATTTCATTGTATTCCGCTTCCACATTATTGAAAGCCTTTTGGATGGCTTCTTTACAACGGTCCATACCCTCATAAACCATGCCAATACAAGGGATGTCAGCATCAACCATACGAAGCATGCGGACTATGGGTGCACACACTTTTAGAACCTTCATAGCATTTTCCCAAAAGGTAGAGCTTATAATGATTTGCTCCACATGTTTGCCTTTAGAACCTTTTGCAAGCACAGATTCTTCCCACTCTTTGCTACACATCACAGATCGAAGAGCTCCTTTCTCCTCAACAATTCTTTTCAAAGTGATATAGAAAGAGGCAAACCTTGTGTCACACGGCTTCAACAACTCCTTCGCTGCATGCTTTCTATATATGCTCAATGTGAGGCGATGATTTTTTATGAAATTGGCAATTGCTCTTCCTCTATGCACTGCCTCATGTACCCAAGGAAATTTTGCCAAGTCATGGAGTAGTAAATCAATGCAATGCGCAGCACAAGGGCTCCAATAAATATGTGGGTACTTTTCTTCTACCAACTTTCCAGCCCCCACACAATTGCTAGCACTATCGGTAACAACTTGGACCACATTTTCTACACCAACTTCGACAATGGCTTCATCTAGAATGTTGAAGATATACTCAGAAGTTTTTGTATGTTCCATGGTGTCAATCACTTTCATGAATACAACACCTTTGGGGCAAGAGACCATCACATTGATTAATGGCCTTTGCCGCATATCAGACCAACCATCACTTAGGATGGTGCACCCTGTTGAGCTCCAAGAGCCTTTAATGTCTGCTAGTTTTTCAGTGACCCTGTCTTTTGATCTCCTCAAAAGTGTTGTCCTTAAAGCTTCGAACCTCGGGAAAACTCGGGAAAACTCGTGAATGGTCGTTTTTAGCTGCCGCCGCTCCTAGCTTTTGCGCTCTGCAGTGTGCTTCAGACGAGCAGCGTCTCCTTCCCTTTATAGTTTTTTAACGAAAACCTAAATGCCTTTTTCCAAATACAAATGAAGTCAAACGGATTTTTAACTTTTTCTGCCCCATTAAATTCGGCGAATAAAATCGAATTTCAAATGTTCGGAAGAGGTTCGGCGATTTTTAAGGGTTTTCCATTAAATCCGCCGAATGTGACTAAGCTCCAAATCACTATCAAAGCTTGAAAACATTGAGCAAGGCTTGGAGTGCGAGAGTGATAACAAACAAGGCTGCAAGAGTGAGAGGTTGAGAGCATTAGCAAGAGGGAGAGCAACAACAAGAGCTTGAAGAGCAAGTGCCAATTCTTCATTGATCAACTGTTCAAGTTTCAACACATTCATCACGCTAGAAGCTCTCAAACTTAGAATCATTAGGTCATTGGCCAATTGTATTTTGAATTTGGATGCAATCATCATTTTGCATATAAATTATGATATAAATATTCATACACTGATATCTGACATTTTCATTGTTCAATGCAATGTATTTCGTATTTCAAAATTTCATTTGTTATTCTTATACATTTTTTTATAACTAATTTTCCAAGCAATTCATATATTTGCACCACCTAGGCTCTTGGTCCTCCATCCCGAGACTTTTCCCCATGTCCACTTGTCCCCCTTTCCCTGTTCTGAGATTCCGTGGAACTATGATTATATCAATAATTTGTTTTTTGTGGCTTGGAAGTAAATTGGTGGGAATATATCATTATTGCTTAAGGTTTGATTATTAGTAAACCTCTATAATCTATTTCTCAAAGCACTTTACTATATTTCTGTCCAAATTTCTTAGAATACCTTGTTTCCATGGGCTTTGGACCTACCCCCTTACAAATGTTCACTGGCAAAAAGATGAATCGTGAATTGCCACTTCACCAAAGCGTCAATGGAATGCATGTTAAAGTTTTTAAGAGGTTTGGAAACAATTTTTCTTAAGATTTACATTAACGTTCTCTGAAATTTCACAATTTATTTTTACATGAAACATCAACAATAACAACAAATAAAGATGAAAGCTTGGTAACAACAGCATAACTTGAACTCGTGAACTTCAAAATGTTTGGAGTGGGGAACACCGTCCACATTGGAATAATAAAGTGTGGGTTGGATGCATCAATTGGCTGCAATTTATAATTGATTTTTTTTTGTTATTATTCATTTCTGTTTGTAATCCTTAAAGGTGGGAGATTATTTAAATAAGAATGTTTTTTCTAAATCTTAACATCTGTTAACATCTATGAAGTTTAAGATGCCCAGCTGTTAAAAACATTTTTTTACTATTTATATTTTAATTGAAAGACTTGTGGTCAAATTGCCAAATAGAATGGTTAAGTGGATTGTCATGCTAGCCATGCTAGCATCTAATACCGAACTTCACCCAAAATCTACGTACTACATACTAGTTCAAGTATAGAAATAATAAAAGTTAGGAGATTTAACAAATAATAATAATATAAAGATTTGAAGTTTTTATAGCCCATAACATGAGAAAATCATTGGGGAAAATTATACCCCTTAAATTCATTCAAGGTATTGATTGCATCTTATAATTTATCATTGGGATCATGTTGGAAATATTCATTAACTTTTTTTACAAACAATTTTTTAAAAACCTTTCTTAAAAAATAAACAAGTAATTTTTTTCCCTTTGAATATAAAGCCTTAAAGGGTGGCCTTCCGCTATGACCAAAGTTTTATAAGATTATTTGCTTTTAATATAGTCCCAAGGCGACCACTGTTAGACAAGCACCTTTTAAGTATTGATTGGTAGGGGACAGGCAAAGTAATCCACTACTTCTGGATTTTCACCCATTAGCCTCTTTTTCTTTAGTAAAGTTTTTGGAGAGTGTAGTGCATTATATTGGATGACCCTATGGGTGAAGAAGGGACCTAACCCTATGTAAAAAAATTGCTGCATGTCCAAATTAAGGCCTTAACTTCTTTCACATGATGTCAATCTCGAAGCAACAAGTTCATTGAATGGGGGTCAATTTTGTATTTTTTAAATATACTTATTTTATTTTTGCTAATTTGTAGCGTATCTAGTGCTCATTTTGTAGGTATTTTTGGAAAAGCTTATGTAAATATTCCCATCTATTTTTGTACTATCTCTGTGTTCATGGATCATCTCTAAGCTTCATTGAAAAATCAAAAGCAATGAAAAATGCAGCCAAATCAGGGATCTATCGCCAATGGGATCTTTAAAAATCCATCTTTTCATTCACTTAGATATTTATATAAACATTTGAGCTGTGGGAGTGGAACAAATATTTATGTGAATTAATTGTCTTTTGGGAAAACAACAATACTACTAGCATTTCACTAGGCACTAATAACTTATAGCATATTTCTTTATTGAAACCCGGATTTCAACTTTACAATGAACTAGAATCCTTATTCCGACCAACTTCTATTAATTACATCTCAATGTTAAGAATATGTATTAGGGATCAACATATTACATCAAAAGATAATATAAATAATCTAATTATTTGAAACTAAGTATAATAAACATGTGTACAATAGTAATAATGTTTAATTACTATTTTTATGTTTAAAATTAGAGCATTTAGATAGAGTTTAGAGGTGTGTTTCAATACCGTAAGATATAGTCATAGATATTCAAATTTGAATGTGGCGATGTGTACCAAAAATAATGATGATTTCACCCAAAATTTAATAGTAATCGGGGATAGATGTACTAAGCATCTTGGGCACTTTGGATAGGTAAAAAGTGTTTTGTGCACTTTAGACAAGCAAGACATAAATCTTATATTGAATTGACAATTGTGTTCACTTGGTCATAATCTTCAATTTCTTCACCTCGATCTTTTTACTACAACACTGTAACACAAACATTTTTCTCCTTTCCCTAAATTAAAAACAATAAATTATATAATTGAAAACAATTCCAAAGGGCATACACAACCTTAGGTTATGTGCCAAAAGTGCTCCATAATAAATATTAACTTCAAACAATGATTAAGGTTTTAATGATTGATTGATCTCTTTCGAATGTTTGTGAATGCTCAACAATGCTCTAACAATATCCTATGTAATCTTTTTACGATTCTTTGTGTGAATTAACTACAATGCTTGTGTATTTATAGACAACTCGAATTCAAATTAAGACCATGCTAAACCGTAAGCCTACATCTAACAATCAAAATGAAAGAAACATGTGACAAAGGAGGTCAGTGCACTCGACTTGCAAGGAGCGTAAAGGTTTTCTCGAGAGTGTAAAAGACACTTCTGAGAGACCCAAAAGTAGTGAGGGAACTATGAACAATGTGCTCAATATATAGGATAAAGGAGATGAAAAGGTGCCCAAAAGAAGGAGACTTGATGAGATTTTGGTAAATACATTAAAAACTTGGAAAACATGACAATAAATCCTAATTTAGACCAATTATCAATAAATAGACGAACACACTCATACAATTTAATGACTAATTAATGCCAGATGACTATTTTTAGGTGTCTCCACTTTAAAGTGTGTGCATGCATGCATACATTTCAAAGTAGACAAATGATGCGGAGATGGATACCAAAATTTCTGCATGTCCAAATCTCCGGAACATAAGCCAATGTACCTAGGAATCTGTAAAAACAATATGCTTTTTCTACACATGCACAACTCAACATCAAATACTAATAACTGCTGAAATCTGAAGTACTAAAATCGAATCACCCCATTTTTCTAAAAGAGGCGTGAATACTTGGTGGAGGTGGAGTTGAAAGTATTCAATTCTATGTTAGGTCCTAAACTACATTATTATTATAAGTACAATCTTGAGTAGTATCTTGGATGAAAGCCAAATAAAATTATTCATACTATTGTTAATAAAATTGAACATTGTCTTTTATAATATACAAAAATTTGAATAATGTCCTGAGTACATCCGTAAGGGGAGTAACTGTAGTAAATTGAATACATCCTGTACATGAGTGACTAGAATAGTTTGTGTACATCTTTTATAGGAGTAGTTAAAATAGTCTAATAGGATTAGCTAAAATAGTTTGAATGCATCTTCTATAGGAGTAACTAAAATAGGTTGAATACATCCTTTATAGGAGTAAGAAAATTAAATTAAATGAGTTGATATAGAACACCGCTTCATATTGGCAAGTTTTACAAAATTTAAGTAGTTTCATATGATGTATCTCTTATCTCTTTCTTTTGAGACACGAGCTTCACAATTTATTTCAAATCTTTAAAGGAGGGCATAGATCTTACTCAACATACAATAACATGCTTTTGAGAGGGCATAGATCCCACTCAACATACAATAACATGCTTTTCAGATTTGAGATAAATTGTGAAGCTCATGTTTCAAAAGAAAGAGATTAGAGATATATCATAATAAAACTACTTAATTTTTGTAAAATTCACCAATACAAAGATATGTTCGATATTCAAAAGTGGTTTTTTGACTAGTCAATGATGAGTAACAAGTGTGACCTAGTGGCCAAGAGTGCTAATTGAGCAAGATGCATGTAGGAACTAGTCATTTAAGTGCATAACGATTAATGGGCTGAGATAAATGCCATTGGTCCAAATTTAGGATACTACATCTATACATAATCCTTGACTATTATAATCCATATTTTTTGCACACTTGAGTCCAAGTCCATAATTTTCTAATGATGTTTGAATAAGACCAGAAATTTTACATTTACTATTTATGGCACAATAATCATAAAAATACATTTACAACTCCTCCTGGGCACATTTTGCCATGGTTATTCCTTTTCGTGATTTAGAATGAAGATGTTGATTATCAAAGAGCTATGGCACATATTTCATGATTACATAAATGAAATTTGTGATGGATTTTGTATATGTCATTTAAGAAAAATCATTGTTTTCTTTTGCCTAATCCTTCACTATTATAACCCATATTTTTTCACACTTGAGTCCAAATCCATATTTTTCTAATGATGTTTAAATAAGACTAGAAATTTTACACTTATTTATGGCACAATAATCATCTACCATTGGTTGATCCAATTATCGAAGAAAAATTTGCCTTGTCATACTTTGTAGTTGTATAAGGAACATCGATGCCATATATATTCTTATCATTTTTATACTCTCCAAAACCTAGCAAGATAAATCTTATCTTAGATATTTTCGCATTAAGATAATCAAATTTGTAGTCATCATCTTTTGTAATATTGCTACATTACCAAAATGCAAATGTTGCAACTTGTTTCATTGAATAAACTATAATCCCACTATAGTTGTTTGATTCTTATCCAAATGAAACTCTAAGCTTTGTTGAGACCCAATCATATTTACAAAATCTAAAAGGCATATCATATTCTAGAAATGTATAAATGTAGTATCCTAAATATGGACCAATGACATTTGACTATTAATAATTGGCATCTATATCGTGCCATTAATCGTTATACACTTAAATGACAAGATACTACATGCATCTTGCTCAATTAGAACTCCTACCACCTAGGTCACACTTGTTACTCATAATTGACTACCAAAAAATCACTTTTTGAATATATAACACATCTTTGCACATCTAGCCACCATCTCTAATTTATAAAATTCAATTTACACCCTAGCACGCCAAATTTGGGCATGATGGATGAATATGCTTGAATGAATTTTTCAGTAAGTTTGTACTTAATTTTCCTCTACTATCTTAACGATCACCTTATAAAATTTACAAGTTAGCCAAATTGGCGTAGTGTCAACTCGAGCAAGAAAACTTCCGTAATAGTCACCTATAAAAGCACACTTATCCTTTCCATTCAAAGGGCCTCTTGTCTCACATATTGGGGACTACCTAGAGATCACAACAAAGCACCTAATTGCTAATTCACTCTCTCACCTCAACAAACATTGATTTTGCATACATCCTACATAGCTACCCTAGGCCATTTTACAAATATATATTCTACCAATGTCGAGGTCACGTTAGGGTCTTCATTGCCAAAACACATTGTTATTGCACATCTTGCACACACATTCATCGGGTGGGTAACTACGAGGGATTAATGCCTCTTCAAAGTATTGCTACATAAGAATTGCAAGGGAAACTCAACCCAATCCTATTAATCTCTATTTAGGTCTTTAAAGAGGAGAGCTAGGGTTTGAAGGAGCCCTAATATGTCAGTATAGTCATAATTGTGAAACTACAAACATGGGAAATGAAGCTACAAACATAGAAGATCACATTTCCAGAGGTGAGATTCAATTAAATTTGGAATAGGACAATTTTTTCCGTACATGACAAATTTGTCAGTGGTGGTTTTTCCCTATACCTCGCAACTTTTTCCTCCTCTTAGTTTTAGATTACAAAATTTTAATGACAACTCAACAAAACTCTACACAACCTTCCTACACACTTTCAAATTATTTTTGCCATATATCATCTAGTAAATCGTGCATTATCTTCTAACCCTAACCCACACTTACTTTATATAGCTTTCAAGAGCTTATATGAGATTATAAAAATACATGAATTTAGGATATGTGATTTACTTGTATTTACTTTATTTCTAATTATAGATCATATTTACACATATTAATTAGTCATAAATGATTTTAACTCTAATTTTGATATTACATTTCGCGAATTCGCTTATTTATTTTACATGGAACATACGGTTTCAATTATTCCCTTTTGATTTTAGATCATAATCCCTCCTCCCTATTAGTTTTAGGGTTGACATTTATCTTCCTAGGGTTTTTCCAAAACACTTATTCCCTTTGGATCATTAATCAAATTCTATCTTCATATGCCATGTAAGCATGCAAATTTCACCACTCGACAAATCGTAGTGCTCAATTAGGTCATAATCTAGTAGACCACATCCAAATACCCCTAATTCTTTAATGCCCTAAGAAAATGGCCCATACATATGAATTTCCCTTTTCCTCTCCCATCAAGTTACTCATGAGAACAATTGAAAAGTATTTTTTATGTTAAGGGTGATCCCACACATATTATGGAAAATATAAGTCATTGAGATTGTGTTTAACCATGAAAGTGACCAATTCGGTCAAACTCTAAGCAAACCTCTCGTAATTAAAAAAATTGGACCCATAATCAAAATGGACATCTTTAATTGAGTACTTAAAGATAAAGCACGACAACAAGAAATTCATGAAAAGCAAATTGCACAAAATCCACCATATACAGATCCACACCCCCTCTTTAGGTGCCACTACTCAAGTGTTTAATCAACATTCGCCTACACATATTGTTCCAATTATTGGGGCATCAAAAATGGTTCCCAAACTACTACTCATACATTATATGGATTCTACACTAGGACCTAATACATCATTTATGGCTCATAGTTATACTATTTATCTCTAACAACTTCAAGCACCGCAAGCACAAATAGCTCTCTTATCGCAAAACCAATCACATATCACCATGAGCTCCATTGGGTTACTCAATAACCCATTATCACCCATTTTATCAATTATCTATTACCCTCAACTTTTCTCTAATGAAGCCTTTCTTTTATGATAGTAAGCTTAATCCACGAAAACATCTTTGAGCCTTCATTGTATCCTATATCGACTATATAAATGATGACACCTTACTTATCAAGTTCTTTCCATGTAACATAAAGGAATATGCACTTCATTGGTTTTATAGACCCCCTTCGGGTTCCATACTGAGACATTCCAAGCTCTAACTTACAATTTCCTTGCACATTTCTCAATCAATATTGGATAACATTTATCCTTTTCACAAATCACTCAAGTTAATAAAAAATCTCATGAAAGAGTGGCAAATTACGTATTTTCCTATATGAATTTGCTTTCACGAGGAGCTAATCACATCCATGAACATGATTTGATCAAAGTATTTTCTTCTAGTACGATCTTGAAGCTCCGTGAATAAGTTATGTTTCTTAACTTTCCATCTTTCAAGCACCTATATCGAATGATAAATGTATATGAGACTAAGCTCTAGGAATCCAACATGTTGACTTATGAGAACACGTTGTCATCTTAGTAGAATTTTTTTCAAACAAAACCAAAATAAAAATCAAGATAAATGGTACTAAGAATGTTGAAATTGTTATGTTGCACAACTCACTCTTACAACAACTTTTACGACAACTCCTACAACATGCTACAACTATTTTCCACAACCTCCTGAGGTTATCTTATGAAAACTATTTTAGTGTAATCTAATTGAATTTCCATTACCTACTATCATTGATATGGAAAATAAAAATAGGCCTAAGTTTGATGATCACTTCTCTTGTGATTATCACCAATGCTACAATCACTCTACATATAGATGTTTTGAACTACACAAGAAAATATTAAAGTTTCTTGATAAAAATATTGTTTATCTTCAAGATCTTGAACCATCCACTAACATGGCAGAGGCTCAACCCAATGCACACATACACTTATTCACTTATGCATTACCTAATCATGTTGAAACAAACAAGGCAAATAAAGACCACATGGCTTATGATGCAAGAGCTCCTTCACCAACCTATGTGGTTAGTGCTCATCTTGTTGATAGTGTAATGCCCCAATATTTTGATGCAAAACGCAAACAAAACACTCAAGAAAAAAATTTACGATTTTTTTTTTTTTAACACCGAATAAAACTTATACGTTACTTGGCTAAATTCAAAACTAACTAATCAATGTACTTAAAGATATGCCAATAGAACAAAAATGTTAACAAACCTTGTCTTTATTATTATTACATGATAATGACTATTTAAGTTGTTTATGAACTCCGCTACTAAGGATGACCAATTCACTGACAAAAGAGAGTCGTGCAACCTAAGGTTTTCCATTATATTGTTTGTATTATTCTCCATGTTCGCATACTTCTTTAGAGCATAAAAAGTATGCGTATGACTACCATGGTCTTACCTTTTCATCAAAATATGACAAAGGGTATTATTTAAATATTATTATTAAATATAAATATATATAAATTCATAATTTTCTAATAGAAACCCAATACTAACTAAGAATATATATATATTTTGCCTTTATTAATTATCAAAATAAAATAAAATAACTATATTTAAAGAAAAAGAGGATTTAAGCTATCCTTAAGAAGAAATCCTCTTTTTACCTAGATTTATCCACATATTTTATTTAATTTTCTTTTATTCCTTTCATCTTTCACAAAAGTCTAAAAATTTCATAAAGTTCTAAAATTCCCTACGTGGGTCTTTTTAAAAAAAAAAAAGGAATTAATAAAAGAAACTCTTAATTCCTTTAAAGAAGGATCATATATATGTGTATATTTTAAATTTTCTAACCTTGCATTAAAAGAAACCTTTCTTTAAAAAAAAAAACTCCACATATTATTCTAATGACACAACTTTATTACATTTAAGAGAATGTAACCACGGAACCGATTATCTAAGCATAGGGGAAAAGAGTTAGGGTAAAATTTAGGCCCTAGGATTATTTACTCCTCAGCGGTTGATTTCTAAGAAAAAGTCAAGGAAACCCTAATTTTTTTAATGAATGAAGAATATCCCTCCTTCGCTGTCATTTGAGTTCTTGATTATATTCATTCTTAACTATATTTTCTTTTCTCTATTTTGCAGGTAGTTTTCCATAAAAGGAGGAGGATTTTTCTACAATATGCACTTAGTTTATCTTTTTTTCTCTGCATATGATTTTCCCGCAGATTTTCTAGGGTAAAGTATTAATTATGAAACCCAAAATTTGGGTATAATTTTGGGTCAGATATATTTGCGAATTTGGTATCCGTGAAAAGTCTAATTGCAAGGATTTATTTATTAATTTTAACTTATTTTTCTTTTGGGTTGAGCAGGGGCGGCCATGGTTGAGGCGCTAGGGTGAGGCTTCTCTAAAATGTTATTATTATTATTATTATTTTAATTTTCAAATTGGAAGCAGATCTCCCATAGTTCGGTGCTCTTTTTTTTTTAAATTTTTTTTTTTTTTTTTTTAAAGACAAATCCCATACCAGGGATGATTATGTTTTCAAAGAACCGAAAATATATCTATATATATAAATACACGGTCGTTAGAGAAATGTGACATGTTTAAATAAACCAAAGTTTATGTAAACAACTTACTGTGATGAGGACAGAAGGGGAAAGCGGTTTTGGGTTTATACCCTTTATTTATAAATGTATCAAGGGGTTTCTTTTATGTTTAAAATTGTGTTTTAACAACAAAAACAAAATCCATTGTATCCAACTATGATTATGTGATTATTATATACCTAAGTTATATATATATATATATATATATATATATATATATATATATATATATATATATATATATATATATATATATATATATATATATATATATATATATATATATATATTTGCCATTAAAATCGATATTTGTGATGTCCATTTAACCCCAACCCGAGCATTGGTTAAATGGATTTCTTATAACCATTGACATGGGAAACAAAATGTTTAACTCATAAAATAAAACTTTGTTACCTATTTTAAATCTTTTTTTCTTAAAATATATATACGTTCCTTTCAAACTTTCATTATGCAAAACTACATAATACAAAAGATTCAAAGTATAAGTTTGTCCCATAAAGTGGGACAAGTTTACAAGTCACCAATATGTTTCAAACAAGTCTTTAACAAGATTCTTCCCAATGGGACAATGATCAATGTGACCAATCTTACAAATAAAAGATTAAAATTCAAGTTCAAACTACTAACAAAGGAATGAACAACACAACATTTGCATCCACGCTCTATTCATGATACAAATGCATCCAAATATGAGAGCTATATAAAAGAGTTTACATCAATACTTTTACAATGATCATATGCTTATCAAGAAGCTAAAATTTTCCAAAATAAGAAGAGAGTCATAAAAGTCCATGCCACCAAAGATACTCTAGCAACCCCCAAGCTTATGGCTCCAACTTCAATGCTTTTACAAGAATCCAACTTCAAGAGAACAAGGCTTGTTTAACCTCCCAACCTTCGAGCATCATTACATGCCTTTTCAAGAGCTAGAAGACATGCTAGCCTCCCCCAAGCCCATGGGAGAGAGAGCTAGCTTCCACAACTTTGTGCACAAGATCTCTAGGGAGACAAACACCACAATACACTCACAAACAAGACCAAACCATGCACGAAGGAGAAATATGACATTGAGCAATAAAAGAAAAGAGGAGAAACCATATTCCTCCTCTAAATTTGGGGAAGAGTAGATGAGATACCCGAAAGTGACATAAGGTGTGATCTAACAAAAGAATGCACACATCAAACTTCCTTCTCCACCTTATTTCTCCAAAGTCAACAAGATCCTCCTTATTACTCCACCCATTCACCAAAAATCCTTCTTGGGAGGATTTTCAAACCCATTGGGTTTCCTCTCCAAGAATGGGAAAGGGGTTCAAACCAAATGAACCCCTTTACCCACCTCAAACCATATGAGGGGAGTAAAGAAACCGACATGGCTTGCCCATCAAGCCATGAGGTTTGAGAGGGAAAATCCCTCTCTCTTCCCCCCAAATAACTCAAACATCCATCAAACCATATGATGGATGGAGTAAAAAGCAATACAACAATTATACTCAAGCAACAAACCATACAAGCAACTAAACAAATAAATCAACTATGAGCAAGCTAAGATTTAGTAAAGAAACATACCACATAAATGAGCTCAAGAGGTTACCTCTAATAGCTCTCCAAAACAAGATTTTGCAACTTTCTTCCTCAAGCAATCCTCAAGCTCCAAATTTCTCAAGCACCAAGCCAAAGCTCCCAAAAAAAAGAGAACCAAAAATATCCCCTTCTCCTCCATGAGTGAGATTTTTAAAGAGAAGTCAAATAATTTTCCTTTCCAATGAGGGGGTGACATGTGTCACCCTCTCCTCCCTTAATTCAAAGATTCCCAAAAACTAAATAAGTAAAAGTAAACTCACCTTTTAGCCCTTATCACCCAAAATACTAACAATGTAAATAAAACAAAGTGGAGCAACTTTTAACAAAACACACTTCCCCATCCACCTTACATGGATGTGACCAAAGGAAGGCAAAATGGGAGGGAAACTCCTCCAAGCCTTGAAATAAGCCCTCCTACCTATTAGGTAGGGTCCAAGGCCCATTTTTGTGTTAAGGTAACTCCCAAACTAAAAAGGGGTCCCTAAAAATGCCTAAAATAACCCAATTTCGGGTTTGGAAAAATTAGGCACAATGGTAGAGGGTGTGGGGACCACCCAAGGGTTCACATGTGACCCTAAACCCTCTAGATTAAGTACATCATTAATCTAATTCAAATCTTAATGCAAGTGGGGTCATTAATTCCCCAAAACAAGCTTACAACACAACTAGACACCCTAAGCAAAAATTAATAATTACAAGACATATTTCATTACAAATGAGGGTCACCCATGGTGCCCAAAACAATAATCCTAACGCTAAGGCCTCAAGTAATAAACATGGCTAGGGCTTAGCCCGTGGGCTGCTTGTGCAAAATTGTGTAGCTACCACTAATCCCACGTTCTCTCGTGACTGTCACTGCACACTCATTGCACACATTAAACGCACCTGTCCAATACAAGAGTAAACTAGCTACTCACTAAGCGAACAAATTCAAACATGTAAATTAATGATATCACCATCATCAACGTGGAATGCACAATCTCACACAATTCATCATATGTTAGGTAATACATAAAAATGTCATATTACCATGCCATCATGTATCCTTATCGTAAAAACTAATACGTTACAAAATCAAGGTATGTGACTAAACTAATTATCCGACATATAGGAATAGGCCCAAATTACATAGAAAAGTGTTAGTATCCACAATCTCAAATAAAATGTGTAAATCTACTAATCTAATCAAATTGGCGTTACATGCCCCAAATCAAAGATACGTGTTCATGAAGGCAAACCAACATATCATAATGTCCAAAATATGTCCAAAATCCATGTTAAGTCATAACTATGGGCTAAGAATTCAACAGGTAATTGAGGCTAGAAAATGTGGGCACTACATCCCCCTCTCCTAAAATTAGACTTCCTCCGGGAAGTCACTGGAAGAGATAGGGATAAGATTTTACTGGGTATCACATCGTAGTGTGAGTCCTACATTAAGGTCATTTTTAAAGGAACTAAAATATTTTGTTTTGTCTTAACAACATGTCTTTTTTAAGTGTAACAAGGTCCAAGAACAAGTATTTCTCAAATAAGAGAATGTTAACCAAGGAGAACTGTATAAACCGAATTCATTTTCCTCATCATCTATCTTTCCTATAAGGGTCCAAATAAGAGGATATACAACATAAGGTCCAAAACGATGGATGAGCGAAGGGAACATAAATGTTGTTTCAAAATGAATTTAAAAGTTTTTGAATATTAATTGTGTACTAGAACACTTAAGGAAACTATCCAAGGTGTCACAAATACCACACAATGAGAGAGAAAAAGTTTCCAAGTTCCATGTGGTTTCATCTCCTAACTCATCATTACTCTAACTTTTGAAAAAGGAAGGTTCACGAGTCTTTTTAAAATAGTTCAATAATCAACATTATTCACTAAGATCAAGGAAGAATATTCACATACTACCAAACATAGTTAAAGGAGTTGTCTTAATTTGGTCTTTATTTATTTGTTTGCTAAATGATTGTAAAGAAAATTTGTGGGTGGAATATATATAGTCCACTACTAGGTTAGGATTAGCTTTCTAATTTGTTTTCCAAAGTTTCATAGCATGTACCGTTTTATAAAACATTTCTATTCCGAGCCAAGATTGCTTTAGAAGTCTCATAAACGAAAATTGAATTTATTATTGTTTGTAAATTGGTTTATATGAGTTCTCATTATGACAAAGCAATTTTAGAACTTTCTATGCCCCAAACAAGCCATAACTTCTTAATGAAACAACAAACCAAAATTTCCAGTTCAATATGATATAAGAAAAGTTTTACTTAAATTTTATCATTTCTTAATTACTATAATCACAAGAAAACATGAATGAGTTACGCAAAAACAAAATCCATTTAAAGAGAATGTTTCCCGAATCTTATCAACATATTCATCAAAGTTTACAATATACCAAAGATGATGGAAAGTGAAATGACCCAAAATTTCGCACACACTAACAACATAGTAAAATACAGATAACTTTTTTTGACTAGATTGACACAAAACACGACACAACATGTCGCCACCAAGGTTACAACTAACTCTGTGAACAACTCGATACAAGGATGACCACACAGGTAGCACGGAATGTTCACACCCATCAAGGATAATTCACTTTTCTTTTTGACAAGACAACATAGGAAACCACCACATAACGCACTTACAGATAGGGCAAGCCACAATGAGAAATTATTGAAGGTTATTTATTTTGATAAAACATCTTTCAATCCTTAACTTAAGTTTTCTAGGACTCTAGAAATGATTCGTACAATTCCTCTTACAACGCTAAGTTAATTACTTTTACTCTAAGGAGAAATTTGCTTTAAGTCTTCTCTATTATGACCTTTATTTGCTTAATTTGTTTATTTAGAAGAAAAGGGTAAATTTAAATTCCACAAGGCCATCTAATCACACTAACGCTACTAGAACTCGTTCATGTCCATATGACAACATGGGTTTGCGTTCAACACACTTAAGAGAAGAAAAACAAAGTGCCTTGGAACAAGGTTAGAGGGAGAAGGTCGAGTTGGAATCATCTTTAGGGCCTCATTAGTTATCGCCAATATTTAATTGAAGCTAGAGATCTTATCCAGAATTATCAAAGATTTTACTTAGGCTTCACTGAACGAGTATTACCAAAGAGACCAATTTACCTTCCAAAAGGCGGAGAGATAGAGTGCGTGGTTTCCAATTTGTTTTCTCCGGCTTATTGAATCTTATCATCTTCTAACAACTAACAATTCATTTCACCTTAGGATCGTTTTACGAATTTCACCATAAAAGGGATAATGTTCACTAGTGGAGCTAGGGTTATCATGTTATATAATTTTACTTGCAATGATAGTCTCGCCTTTGATTACTTCAAGAATTACTTGCTCTCAAGTTGGTAACCTCTACGTTACTTTATTTGAATATAACTTCTAGTTTAACTTCTATAAGTATTAAACAACCCATGTTAGCTTACTTATGACACATTATTACTAAATCATAGCAAGATTTAACTCAACATTTAATTCTCAAGGGTAAAGTTTAACAACACTCATTTACAAGAACAAAACAAGGTTACATCAACTCTTAGAATACTGATAATCCAATAGGGTCACTCAACAAAGAGGTAAACCAATTTTCTTAGATTTTCCAAGATAGATAGACAATTCAAGGTTTCCAAAGTTAAGATGACATAATCCACAATACAATATCCTAAGACATTGATCCTCTTCTACATTTTCCATGGGACGTTATCAATAGTTGAACAATATAAAAAGGGTTCATGCAAAAGAACTTCTCAACAGAGGTTGATGCAAAATTTTACAAGTCTATCCCTCTTTTACCCGCATGAGCATCTGCAACAAAATATTTTTTTGTATACAAGAGTCAGTCCTGCGAGAACTGAGCAAGATAAGGCTACACAAAGCCACCATAACTAAAGTCTAACAGTACCATGAAAGAAACACTCTATTGACGAGAATTGGGTCAATGCCCTAAACACAACAACACCCCAAATTATCGTAAAGTCTCTACCATGCCACTCAAAGAAGAAAAGGCCTCGTACTTCAATTATGAACAAAAGCAACAAAAGTTTAACAATTGTACGAGAATGGCTCTTGGCCTTATAAGAAGGAATAAACAATCTATAAGAAACAAGATTCCCATCACCAATTAAATAATTACAAGATTGAAGTTTGTCACACATACTATCCATTTAAAATTACCAAAAGATACCAAAAGCATAGGCTTTAATATAAGATTTCTAAAAGACAAGAGTTGACCAGCCCAACAAGGGGGAACCACGGTGTTCAAACATTAACATGAAAAGACAAGCAATATAGAATTTCAAACCTGTAATCACATAGAGTATAAGACTGAAATTAAATACAGGGCACGACACAACATAAGTTCGAGGCGAAGGCAAAGTTTACTAGTCTTGACCATTAACTCCAAGAGATTCCCCTATCATTCAAGAAGGCCTAATGCCTTAAAGGCTAGTAACAACACGCAAGAGAAGAAGGGAATTCCGTCAAACAAGAGTATACAAAACGCCATCCAAATTTTTATATCACTAAGGATTTACAAACCTCCACGGTAACTCTAAAGTTCGGTTAATTTAAAAGAAATTACCTCCTTTTTTAAAACAACAATATTTTAAGTCAACCCTTGATAACGAAATCAACCATTCAACATAGGTACACACATAAACTACTAAGTGTCATTATCAAAACAACTCCTTCAGCTATGAATCCATAATACTATCGATTGCAAGAAAATTTTCACCAAGGTCAATAACGTTCAAGACAATTTTCATCACCAACATTAAGGTACATATGTGCATAGAAACTATCCAATCTTGATTAACAACACAATCATTATAAAAAAAGGGAAAAAACACAAGTTAGAAAACTAGATTATGCCACCAACAATCTTCTGAGAGGGAAGACCAAAACAATCCTAGTATTAGCGGGGTATTGGAATGTATAACTGTAACCTCGAACTTAGGAGATCCGAAGACTAACTACGGTTCATAATGAAGGCGACAGTCAAAGTACTTCCTGAGAAGGGTTTTAAAAACCTAGGAACAAGACTGAAGCTACAAAGGAGCCTAAACACGCGAGGTTTGAAACGTGTCGCACACAAACTTATTCATTCTAAAAGTTTTAATACCGAATCTCTAACTCGGCTAGTCCAAGCATTGATCACACTAATCCTGCAACCTTTCTTTCTTGATGCCAAAAGGGTTATCAAAGAGGCTTGAGAGGGAGTTAACAACATACGACAATAGACAAGGAAAGACAAACTTGGGTGAAAGGAAGGAGCTTTTAACGACTGCTAATTACTAGCTGGAACAACAATATAGACTTGAAACTCTAACGTAGAGCAAAATATATATATATATATATATATAAAAGAGAACGAAGGTCGGTCACTCGAGAAGGGAAAACATAACACTCAGAGGGGAGAACACCTGCATGCATTCCACTAACATACTGGCAACGATAACAGCTAAAATAAGAAGAAAGCAAGCAGAAAGGAGAGAACTCCCAACATGGCGTCCAACTGACAAATCAAATCAAGGAAATGGCGGTTTGATTTCATGATAAATTAAATATAGTAACAGTAGAAAAGTGTAGAAATATCTTGCCTGATTATCCATCTTCGACGAGGCACGCAACACCTCAAATTTCAGCAACAACAACCCTCTAGTAAAAATCTTCATCAGTAGCATGCCAGGCGACAATATTCCACTCAATCTCGCATTCACACAGGCAGGGAACTCCCAAAACTGACAACGGTACCACAAGGAGGAGGGTCCACATTATTTCCACAAAGGTATTCAATAAAGTTCATAGTCCATCTTGAAATACGGTTCACTTCACCATAACCAAATAGCAGGTATCCAACTGTGCAGGTCACCTTTACCAGTGTTCACGCAGCCTTGGAAAAGTGGCAGTTTGAGAGCATGAAAAGATGTCCATCGAGCAAAGGAGACACCCACCATTCTATCAGCTGAAAAGCAGGCATCACAGGAGTTGTGGATGCAAGCGTGAAGGGAGGAAAACACAACGCACAACAGCAATAAGCAGCAAGGACTGTCCAGGTCTCCATTCCTAGCAACACGTAGCCAACACAAGGAGAGGGACATTTGCAGGTTGTAGCCACGAGCCAGGGAGGAAAATAAAATAAAAAGTCCAATCTGCTCTGCGCACTCAACAAGAAACCACGTAGCTAGCGCCCAAAAGGCTTGAGCAGGTTACTTAGAACAAGACTGGGCACGTTTGCAATAATCATCATTACACTAACTAACTTTTCCCGGAAAGTAGCACCAAACAAGATGGACAAAATTACCTGGTGAGTGGCCAACAGCAAAGAACTAAATTTCAATCTGCATAACCCGAGCTAGGGAGGAATACAAAGGAACAACGATCCAAAAGAAGGTGGATGCATTTGCAAATGCGTTTACCGCACTAATGATCAACAGTTGTCAAACTTGATCTGTTCACCTTTACCAATCACGCATCCAAAGGCTAAGCAAGGAGTTTTGCAATGGTATGATGTCCTACATCAGCCGTAAAACTAGAGAATAGGTAGAGATAACGTCCCAGCCAGACCAAATATCGCATCTAGCCTCCATAAAGGTTCCAAGCGACACTTAAAACCATGCATGGAAATCAGCAGTCAGTAGAAAACCCAGGGAAGAAAACAAGGACAACGATCTAGAAGAAAGTGTCAGAGCAATAAAAGAAAAATGCATTCCAGACTGAACAATTCAAGGTCTAATGAAAAAAATGGGAAAAGGCTGCCTCCAGCCCACAAAGTACGGTGCAAAAAGGAAAACCACGAAATAACCGGGTGGTCAGCAAACTCCACGCACCCATTAACCAGAAGACAAGGGAACAAGGAATCCAAGGACAAGAAAAGGAGTCCACGTCTGCTCATGCCAAGCTTGCCACATCAACATCTAACGTGGGAGGCAAGGAAAGTGGAAGCAACAATAATTTCATCCAAAAATATTATCAATTAATACGACAGGCGAGAAGGCTCATGCTGGTGTTTCCGATAAAATAAAAAAAAAATAAAATAAAACAACGTAAGGATAAGTAATATTAATGTTGATAACAAATCGACGATCAGATAACGAAGTTATCGTTGATCGATAAATAAAATAATAATAACATTATTATTATTTTTATTAATATTATTATTACAACTTAATAATAATTATTAATCATATTAAAAAGACCAACAACAAGCTCGACAATTCAAGAACACGGTTTTCCTTTAACTGGGGACAACGTAAGGAGCGATGCGGGGGACAACAACAGAAAACATCATCATCAACACAAGCAGGAATGATGAAGAGGGAGAAAACTAAATATCCTTTGTGGCCAAAGACGAAAGTACTAATGTTCAACAGAAACGTAATGGCGATCAACGATTAGCATCACAAATAATTTCGAAGAAGAAAAAGGAACAACAAAGAATGGGGCATTACGGTAAAGCAAAAATTTTCCGTTTATACTTTCCTCAAGCATACAAGAGATCAACACTCATCTTCCTTTAATGAAAGGTAAGGTCTAAATCCTTTCAAGATATCCGACTTACGTTAACTTTTACTTAACAATTATTTGGTCAAAATTTGGCCCATTAGGTCACAAGAGATATAAGTATAAAATAACTACACTTATTAACAAGGGTGGAATTCATATTACACAAAGAAATTTGAATTACGCCACCCTATTTGAGTGGTAAAAGAAAATAGAACCGTATGTTTTAGAGAGGACCCCAAAATAATTTCAATTTATTTGTGTATATATATATATTTTAAAACTTATGCTTATACTGATTACAAAGGACGTCTCTACCTACGGTAAGTGGAAAGACTAGTTAGTCATTATTGTTAGTCCTTGCAATAAGGGCTTCATCATTTATCTTAAAATAAGATACTTAAGAGTTTTCAAATGTGAATGACATCTTGTAAAAGAGTTTCCTATGAGTCCAATAGCCAAAGGCATATCTGATTTGTGAGATCATTGCGATAATTCTATCATTCGTATTAACTTTCTCACCTAAACATTTAGGAAGCCAGAACAATACCTAAGTTACTTACAGAATTCCCAACATTAAATGTGTGAACCATATGAACATCACAAGACAAAGATTAGTAACCAACACCTATCACATTCGAAGCAATAGTTTTAGGTTCGCCCAAATTTTAGCTTTTTAAGGGGTAACAATGATTAACCTGGTTTATCCAAATAACATTGTTTAATTATATATATAACGAGTTTTCCAAGATACAAATAATTACAATATTCCATTATTGTTTACAAGGTAAGTGTACACAATTGTGCTTTTAGATTTATAAATAAATATATATTTTTGTGGATTTTGAAACATTACTTTCACCCCTATTGGACCACATTAATTGTTCTTTCACAGTCAACACCATCATCGATACAACATAATGCCTAACCAAGAAAGTGTTCAACACTAATTCATTTCATTTTATTTTCTTTCCAAGAGAGAGATAAAATATCGTTGTTTATATTTATTATATATATATAAATTTTGCATGACCATTGTTCTTCTAAGTCCATGAATTGAGGTTAGAAGGAGGGTGATTCCCTTATTTCTACACGTAAGTAAAAGCATTATAAACATGATTAACTCATAACATTTTAAATCAACTTGAGGAGAGTTGAAATCACATGTGTAATTACTAAAGTAAGAAGGTTTTAACCAAGTTACCATGTAAATAGGTATGAAAATAGGTTTATCGAGCTCCAAAAGGATTAAGAAAATTAACTAGATCATTTCCGAAGTTAACTCTAAAATTTATACCAATAGCTTCGATGATAATTTTAAGTTGTGAAACTAGATTTTTTCTATAATAAGATCAGAGTGCCCACATTTTACACACCCAAATACAACAGTAAAATACCAGAATATTTTTTTGTCTTACATTGATCACGACACACAACCCAGTAAGGGCTCCAAGTACAGAACTCGACACACACGCGACAATCCCATAAGGCACCGACTCACATAGACACATGCAGACGACATCGACATGTCGATACCACACTCTTCCCAACGAACGAATACTAGCAAGGACCCAACCACAAGAAACGTGACTTTAGGAACGACGAACCCACGACATATCATTACTTTAAATGTATTTTAGTTACGGTTAACCTCGCAAGATCCTTATTAGGTAAGCATGATTTTCTCCCTTTTTTCCACCTACATGTCCTGAAAATTCGTTTCACAGTTCACTTATTGTTCAACCATTTAAATTGCCCTTTACCCTTATAACAATCTTCAGAACTTACATAAGTATTTTTCCATATTTCAAAATGCCTACAAGATTTTAATTCTCTCATTCTTATGTTAAGATTTTGCTTCTCAAACGTTAATTTAAAGGCTACAGTATTACCCTTACACTTAAGCGAAAGTGACTTGATGTCCAGAACGAAATCAAGGATTTGACGGAGATTAGACACAGGGCAGCTTTTCACCAAAATATTTCTCGATTCACACTATATTTATTTCTCTACCATTGTTATTATAATTTGAAAACTTATTGAATTCCTATAAGAGTTATATATAGCTAGGTATACATATCTTTTGTTTTCTCAAAGTTTGGTCGCACCAAGGTAACTTATATTCTTTGCAACGCATGAAAAAGTTTAATTAAGTTATAAAGACTCCGAGATTGACCTTAGTCCTAGACTCAAATCTCGTGTGCAACATTATATGATATGCTCTTATATCGCACTAAGGTCTCGTTCTTAGCATCATCTCGAAACAAAGAGATACAAAAGCACTTGTCTGACATCTTAAAGAAGTACACAGCTAGGAGCATAATAAACTACACGTGAACACAAGAGATCTATGTACACGAAGATCCCATGTCACTACACTTCACGATTCCATATAAGGAATATTCTTTATTCCTTAATGCCATAAATGACATAAAAAGGGATTAAGGGACAAGATTACAATTTCTAAGGTTCTCTAGAATCAACATCCTTCCACTCAATTTTGCATACAAGGAGTTAAAATACAGTTTCTACCCACAAGTTAGCAGACAAAACCACTAGGGTTTAGTTTAATTCCAATATGCACCTAGCGATCTACGCCTCTACTACATGTGATTTTAAGGCAAGTGGACATAATTGTACTAAACCACATTCAAGAGAATGCCAAGATGATTTTGATAGAAACCAAGGTAGCACCGCTTAGTCGATCCTTCGAACAAGAACTCATAAGGTGACTCCTAAGGCGGTCTTCAACACTCAGCCTGGTATCGGACCTGAAGAGGGTACATTCTTCTCGCGACTACCAAATCTAGAAGGAAACCGCATACTCCAGATAGGTTGGACCATGACATTCCTAAATATGGGTCCGCAACAAAGTCGCTAGTCAAAAGGACTATGACGGTATACACCAACGAGGGGTTTTATTTACCTATCCTATGAGGTCTCATCAAGTGCAAAGTTTAAGGTCGTTCTTCGGTTTTAAATTTCTTATATGGTAGGAAGGGATCACACATACAGGCAAGTTATGCACGAATATTTTATTAGGGTTGAGTATTCCCTTTAAAACTCATTATTGTGTTTGTAAGGTAAGAAGGTAACCCTATAATTAATTTAAGCATTTATTAAATACTGAGAAGGTGCTACAATGTATTAACTTCGGTTTCAAAATTTGCTTTATATAAATCAAACCCCCTTTTTTATATACACAACTAAAAATCAATTTGAACTGGTGATTAGATGCACATTTCTTACGTAACCCTAAAACTAGCATATCTTGCATGTTAACAAATCTCAATTATAACTTTTCGAAAACAAGAGACTACATAACACAGTTATTCATTTTAAAATGACCTATAAGGATTACAATAATAATAATTAAATTTCACATCGCCTTCTTCGTCGTCATTCATCCATCCTGCAAAACCCACGTGAGCATGATATCAGCGATAATTCGCTGGCATGGCATCCCCCCTAATCAATCATAATTGTCCTTTTTCAGTTTCCCATTTACATCAGACAATAATTACAATTTTCCAATCGAAATAAAAAGTCTAAAAACATGTATTCCTTGCATTTCATTTTTTACATTTTATAAAACTAGGAGAGAGAAAGAGAAAGGAAGAGAGAGAAAACATCATTTTGTCAAAAGTTACAATACACACAACAAGTTTCATTTTAGTGTTTTAAACAGTTATTTACGTGTGTAAAAAGTTTCCCGGGGTGAATTGGCAACCCTACGAGAGTCGCAGCTTTCTACTTTTACATTTTCTCACTAGCTGCAAAACGTACAAAACAGGCTCAGAGGCTAAGAAACTGCTTCCAAAGGGTATCTTCCGATGAGCACGCATGTCCCGATTAACTTTCTACGTGACCCCAGATATACCAAGAGCTCATTGCAACTGACGGAATTGAAAAGGAGCGCACGGTTTGCGTTTGGCGGCAAGTTTTCCGGGGTCACTGGTCATAGTTCACCCAGTTGTAAAATGACAAAAGTTAGCTCGAGCGCCCAGAAAACCGCATCCATAATTGACGTTTGATGGAGAAGCACGCAACGAGACATCTCCTACTAGTTCCCCTATGTAACGAGAATTCATCAGAGTCAACGGGACTGAGAACTAGACAACCATGTTCAAACGGCGACAAGTTCTTGGAGTGACAAGACGAAATTGGAACAGTTTGACCTCGTCAAACTACGACCGGAGGCCTACAAAACGGCTTCGCAAAACTATCCCGAAAGGTGCTCTTTCCTATACCGAATGTTCCATGCATTTGTCTCGTATACACACCAGGGGTTTGCGAAGACAAAACATGATTTCTCTTTCCGGGGTTCAACTGGTGGTCCCAAATGAAAGCCAACTTTCTAGTTTTAACACTTTCTCTTATCGTTGTAAACCAAAGGTGTAACAGGGTTCCTTTAAGGGTGTCAAAAGGATGTCATATGATCGTTTCGGACCAAACCAAAAATCAGGGTGACTCCTCGTATACCAAGGTACCCGAATGAAACTTCACATCTCGTTTCTAGAGTGGCGAAGGGTACCTGGTGAGTCTCCGCAAATTGCAAAATTTAACTATTTAAAACAAGGAGAAGGTCAACTTTATCAGTGGAGAGTCAAATTTGTCTGGTCAACAAAACGATATTGGAATGGTCAAGAAGGGTAAGAGATTTCTAAATCATCTCGAGCGAGGGTGATAGTTCATGTTTTAAAGTAGGCGAGTTATAATGGCTCTGAGAGTTGCGACAAGACACTTTATTGTTTTGCAATGAGTTGAAGAGACATTTAACTGTATTTAAAAATCCTAATGAGTTAAAATTCTATTTAATTGCAAAAGAGAACTAAAATATGGAAATTAGGAGAGGTAAGGGAAGAATGACCATGCCTGGAAATGGACTGGTGAGGCAGAAGTCGAGGAGTTGACATCGCATCGATCGATTTCACTTGCTTGCAGCCACGAGTAGAAAACCCAAAAATAGCATCCACAATAATGTCAAAATCGGTGGCCGGATTCTATTGGAAAATATTCTGGCGTGGCAAGAAAGGAACAACAAGTGCCTCCAAATTGAGTAACAAGCCCACTCAGTAAAGAGGCTTATCAGTGTGTTTGGGATAGCAAACAATGTCATGTGTACTATGAATCCATTATGTGCATATCCTGCAATCCTGGCATTCCATGAGACAACATTTCTTTGAGGCACTCTCCCAACAGTTCATGCACCTTCTCAACAAATCCTCTACATATTCAAATGTATTCATCGGGAAAAGTTCATATGCAGCCCATGTATTTGAAATATCCCAAAACCATTGCATTCCAAGAGATGAAATATCTGAGGCATTTTGCCGAACAATTCACATGCCTTGAATACACTTCCACATTTTCCACGCATATCAACTATGACACCAGCAAGCACAAAATAGTACAAACAAAACCACATTCTATTGTTCATACCACGTTCCAATACTTCCATTTTGGCACAGGCTGGAAGCACGCTGGCAAAGGTTGTGGATTCTAGCTTTACACAGACCAAATGCATTTGCTTGAAAGTTTCCAAGGCCTTTTCAAGCCTCATTTTTTGCACATCCTGCCATCATTACAGTCCTGCAATACACATTTCTTTCAGCCATTTTTGAACAGTTTGCATGCTGCCACGTTTTTGCATATGTGAATCTACCAGTATGCTGTAACAACAACAAATGAAACATTTCCTCTACGTTTTTGGAGCCTCACGCAGTCCTGGAAGCGGGCCGAAGGGCGTTGGCCACGAGACAGTCCAAACACATAGCAACCTCCTCCATTTGCGCGTCCAAACTCTGTCCCCAAGGATTTTCGCATCTGCAACAACATCTGACCAAAATACCTTTCCAAAGCTCATTTTTCCCACGCAGGGGGGTGTGTGGCGCGGCCTGGGAGATGCTGGACGGTTGTGGAGTCTGGCTGTGCGCGAATCGAAGCATTCCTTTGGACAGTCAAACAAAACAAAACAAAAACGCCCTTCAGCGCATTGGTTGGGTGAAATGTTGCGGCCAAGACTGTTCAGAGCTTCCATGGCGGCGGCTGCTGTCTCTCTTCAGCAAAAGACAACAAAAAAAGAGACCATAAGGCGTCCCCTTGCCCTAATCCGCCCTAAAACCACCCCCAGCAAGGAGTCACGTCTCATTTTATTTATTTATTTATTTATTATTTTTACTTTTATTTTAATAAGAGGGCGGGGCATGACAAGTACAATGTGTTCTTACGTTGCACAAAGAGGATAAACTAGCCATGAAATATTATTTCGAGCAACACCATCAAAAAGGAGAGGCACTAACTTTCTTTCCTTTATCATTTATGTTTTAGAGAGGAGTTAGCAATTATTTTCATCCAATTATAATTAATTTTAAACCACAATTTTGAAGCGGAAAACAACAAGGTCATAAGATCATTTGCTAAATTTCCTTATAAAAGGGTTATAAAACTAAGATTAGAAACATATATCATAGGAGTACAAATTATTTCCAATTTCATAGTAGTGAAATATCAAAACGTGGATTTTTTTTTTTGCTACAAGATACGGAAATTTAATGTACACCCATACCGAAAGGGTTTCATTAGATCTAAAGTGGCACCTCTAACACGACAGTTGATATTCCCAAAAACAAAGGATCACTTAGACAAGAAACAACCAATCAAACGTCATAACAAATTTCCTATAACAAGGTAACAATTTCACATTCTTATCTTGACCTACTTATTATTTTCGAAACCAACAACTAGACCTTTGATGACTAGAAAGACATATCTAACCAAGGTCGCTAGCAATCAAAGATGACTTGTTGCACAAATTTTTTTGGGTCTTAGCATTCAACCGAGAAACACGTAGCTTAAAACAATAAACATTATATAACATGATTCACCCTCCAAAGGTGTCCTAAGAAATCTATTTACTTATTAAGACCTAATTTTCTTGTTCTATGAACTAGAGAAATGACTACAAAGGAATCCTGCCAAGACATGTACCCAACACCCAAATGGTGAAACAAAGCTTTCAGTCAATTCTCTATTATACAGAGAGTCAAACAAGATGTACATTTCTAATTACTGGTGAATAGGTTTCAATTGGGAAGCGCCTTCTCAGAGCCAACTATTAGAGTTTTACTATTGCATTACAACATATTTTTAGTGAAAATTGGCTACAAAATGGGCCTAGAAAATAACCGATACCAACTCGGAAATGAGTTTTGACAGCTTGAATCTATTCTCCTATATATAGAGAACCCAACGCAACTTACAAAATGAAAAACTAAACACTAACACTCTAGTTATGATCTTCTTTCCAGAGCTAATTAATGTTATTGTGAAGTTTGTGTTTTGTACCAAAACGTCTAGAGACCTCCTAAACACCCTTGGAAAACTAACCTTCCGTTTCTTTTTTTCCTTTTTTAAAAAAAAAATTCTCGAATCTAATCATTGCAGATAAAGGACATGGAGGAATACTACAAGTTAGAAGTCAAAATTTCAATTTCCTACTAACGCTCTCCACTTTACAGTCCAAAACGAAACGATTTTACTTAAATTTTAAGTTGTTATCCCAACAAAATGTGATTAAAAGAGCTCAAAATGATTTTATCTATATGATCAAATGATTTTAAAAGTTGATTTTAAAAGTTGATGCGGCTTCCCATGTCACTAGGGAACAAGATTATCCAAATCCATCACTACTATGGAGACCAAGAAGCCATTTTGCACGTTATCTAAACACGACATTTTCTTAAGTTTTACTGATTGTTTTAAACAAATTAGGTGATCAAAATGTGCCTACCATCTATTGTCTTAGCAAACATTTTACTCCAAGCGGTTACTCGAGAGATAACCTTACCCATGGAACAGTTTAGCGGAAACGATTTTAATTGTTTTACTTTTAATATTATGAAAACATTAATAACTAGTTAAAAGTTCTACCCAGAGCGTCCGACATGTGCGAACCATCGCTCTGATACCAAATGTAATGCCCCAATATTTTGACGTAAAACACAAACAAAACACTTGAAGAAGAAAAAATTTACGATTTTTTTTTTTAAATTTTTTTTACACCCGAATAAAACTTATACGTTACTTGGCTAAATTCAAAACTAACTAATCAATGTACTTAAAGATATGCCAATAGAACAAAAATGTTACTGGAACCTTGTCCTTATTATTATTACGTGATAATGACTATTTAAGTTGTTTATGAACTCCGCTACTAAGGGTGACCAATTCATGGATGGTTAGAGTCGTGCAACCTAAGGTTTTCCATTATATTGTTTGTATTATCTCCGATGTTCGCATACTTCCTTAGAGCATAAAAAGTATGCGTATGACCACCATGGTCTTACCTTTTCATCAAAATATGACAAAGGGTATTATTTAAATATTATTATTAAATATAAATATATATAAATTCATAATTTTCTAATAGAAACCCAATACCGGAACTAAGAATATATATATTTTTGCCTTTATTAATTATCAAAATAAAATAAAATAACTATATTTAAAGAAAAAGAGGATTTAAGCTATCCTTAAGAAGAAATCCTCTTTTTACCTAGATTTATCCACATATTTTATTTAATTTTCTTTTATTCCTTTCATCTTTCACAAAAGTCTAAAATTTCATAAAGTTCTAAAATTCCCTACGTGGGTCTTTTTAAAAAAAAAAAATTAATAAAGGAAACTCTTAATTCCTTTAAAGAAGGATCATATATATGTGTATATTTTAAATTTTCTAACCTTGCATTAAAAGAAACCTTTCTTTAAAAAAAAAACTCCACATATTATTCTAATGACACAACTTTATTACATTTAAGAGAATGTAACCACGGAACCGATTATCTGAGCATAGGGAAAAGAGTTAGGGTAAAATTTAGGCCCTAGGATTATTTACTCCTCTGCCGTTGATTTCTAAGAAAATCAAGGAAACCCTAATGTTTTTTAATGAATGATGAATATCCCTCCTTCGCTGTCATTTGAGTTCTTGATTATATTCATTCTTAACTATATTTTCTTTTCTCTATTTTGCAGGTAGTTTTCCATAAAAGGAGGATTTTTCTACAATATGCACTTAGTTTATCTTTTTTTTTTTTCTCTGCATATGATTTTCCCCAGATTTTCTAGGGTAAAGTATTAATTATGAAACCCAAAAGTTGGGTATAATTTTGGGTCAGATATATTTGCAAATTTGGTATCCGTGAAAAGTCTAATTGCAAGGATTTATTTATTAACTTTATTTTCTTTTTTTTCTTTTGAGTTGAGCAGGGCGGCCATGGTTGAGGCGCTAGGGTGAGGCTTCTCTAAAAATTTATTATTATTATTATTTTTTTAATTTTAAGATTGGAAGTAGATCTCCCATAGTTCGGTGCTCTTTTTTAAAAATTTAATTTAATTTTTGAAAAGACAAATCCCATACTGTGGATGATTATGTTTTCAAAGAACCGAAAATATATCTATATATATAAATACACAGTCGTTAGAGAAATGTATGAGGACGAAGGGGGGAAAGCGGTTTTGGGTTTATAACCTTTATTTATAAATGTATCAAGGGGTTTCTTTTATGTTTAAAATTGTGTTTTAACAACAAAAACAAAATCCATCAGATCCAACTATGATTATGTGATTATTATATACCTAAGCTCTCTCTATATATATAGATTTGCCATTAAAATCTATACTTGTGATGGCCATTTAACCCCAACCCTATATCATTGGTTAAATGGATTTCTTATAACCATTGACATGGGAAACAAAATGTTTAGCTCATAAAATAAAACTTTGTTACCTATTTTAACTCTTTTTCTTAAAATATATATAAGTTCCTTTCAAACTTTCATTATGAAAAACTACATAATACAAAAGGTTCAAAGTATAAGTTTGTCCCATAAAGTGGGACAAGTTTACAAGCCGCCAATATGTTTCAAACTAGTCTTTAACAAGATTCTTCCCAATGGGACAATGATCAATGTGACCAATCTTACAAAGAAAAGATTAAAATTCAAGTTCAAACTACTAACAAAGAAATGAACAACACAACATTTGCATCCACGCTCTATTCATGATACAAATGCATCCAACTATGAGAGCTATATAAAAGAGTTTACATCAATACTTTTGCAATGATCATGTGCTTTGATCAAGAAGCTAACATTTTCCAAAATAAGAAGAGAGTCATAAAATTCCATGCCACCAAAGATACTCTAAAGAACCCCCAAGCTTATGGCTCCAACTTCAATGCATTTACAAGAATCCAACTTCAAGAGAACAAGGCTTGTTTAACCTCCCAACCTTCAGGCATCATTACATGCCTTTCCAAGAGATGGAAGACATGCTAGCCTCCCCCAAGCCCATGGGAGAGAGAGCTAGCTTCCACAACTTTGTGCACAAGATCTCTAGGGAGACAAACACCGCAATACACTCACAAACAAGACCAAACCATGTACGAAGGAGAAATACGACATTGAGCAATAAAAAGAAAAGAGGAGAAACCATATTCCTCCTCTAAATTTGGGGAAGAGTAGAAGAGATACCCAAAGTGACATAAGGTGTGATCTAACAAAAGAATGCACACATCAAACTTCCTTCTCCACCTTATTTCTCCAAAGTCAACAAGATCCTCCTTATTACTCCACACATTCACCAAAAATCCTTCTTGGGAGGATTTTCAAACCCATTGGGTTTCCTCTCCAAGAATGGGAAAGGGGTTCAAACCAGATGAACCCCTTTACCCACCTCAAACCATATGAGGGAGTAAAGAAACCGACATGGCTCTTGCCGATCAAGACATGAGGCTGAGAGGGAAAATCCCTCTCTCTTCCCCCAAATAACTCCAACATCCATCAAACCATATGATGGATGGAGTAAAAATAAATACAACAACCATACTTAAGCAACAAACCATACAAGAAACTAAACAAATAAATCAACTATGAGCAAGCTAGGATTTAGTAAAGAAACATACCACATAAATGAGCTCAAGAGGTTACCTCCAAGAGCTCTCCAAAACAAGATTTTGCAACTTTCTTCCTCAAGCAATACTCAAGCTCCAAAATCCTCAAGCACCAAGCCAAAGCTCCCAAAAAAAAAAAACCAAAAATATCCTCTTCTCCTCCATGAGTGAGATTTTTAAAGAGAAGTCAAATAATTTTCCTTTCATGAGGGGTGACGTGTCACCCTCTCTCTCCCTCAATTCAAAGATTCCCAAAAACTAAATAAGTAAAAGTAAACTCACCTTTTAGCCCTTATCACCCAAAATACTAACAATGTAAATAAAACAAAGTGGAGCAACTTTTAACAAAACACACTTCCCCATCCACCTTACATGGATGTGACCAAAGGAAGGCAAAATGGGAGGGAAACTCCCTCCAAGCCTTGGAAATAAGCCCTCCTACCTATTAGGTAGGGTCCAAGGGCCCATTTTTGTGTTAAGGGAACTCCCAAACTAAAAAGGGGTCCCTAAAAATGCCTAAAATAACCCAATTTCGGGTTTGGAAAAATTAGGCACAATGGTAGAGGGTGTGAGGACCACCCAAGGGTTCACATGTGACCCTAAACCCTCTAGATTAAGTACATCATTAATCTAATTCAAATCTTAATGCAAGTGGGGTCATTAATTCCCAAAACAAACTTACAACATAAATAGACACCTAAGTAAAAATTAATAATTACAAGACATATTTCATTACAAATGAGGGTCACCCATGGTGCCCAAAACAATAATCTTAATGCTAAGGCCTCAAGTAATAAACATGGCTAGGGCTTAACCTGTAAATTACAGCTTGTGCAAAATTGTGTAGCCGCCTCAATCCCACATTCTCATGTGACTCACACCCGCACACTCATACAGCACACATTAAACGCACCTGTCCAATACAAGAGTAAACTAGCTACTCACTAAGCGAACAAATTCAAACATGTAAATTAATGATATCACCATCATCAACGTGGAATGCACAATCTCACACAATTCGTCGTATGTTAGGTATTACAATACATAAAAATGTCATATCACCATGCCATCATGTATCCTTATCAGCAAAACGAATACGTTACAAAATCAAGGTATGTGACTAAACCAATTATCCAACATATAGGAATAGGCCCAAATTGCATAGAAAAGTGTTAGTATCCACAATCTCAAATAAAATGTGTCAATCTACTAATCTAATCAAATTGGCGCTACGTGCCCCAAATCACCATACGTGTTCATGAAGGCAAACCAACATATCATAATGTCCAAAATATGTCCAAAATCCATGTTAAGTCATAACTATGGGCTAAGAATTCAACAGGTAAATGAGGCTAGAAAATGTGGGCATTACATGTAGTATCATTGATGTCACAAATAACACACAATTAATTATACTACCTATTACCTTCTCTCGATTTAGAGATTCATCCAGGCATGAGAATGAAGCATCTAGACCTATATTCATTCCCGCATATGTGGATTCACAACTAATTCAAAGTTTCATTATAGAAAATGGATCTAGCCTCGCCTTTACAAAATGACGCTTCTCAAAATTGGGGGTGAATCAAGATTCGACAATAAAAACTTTTTCTCCAACTTATTAATTTTCTACTTAACAAGATATTCAAATCTGAAAGTAAAATGAGAGCATACACAAAAATCAAATGCACATAACACCAGATATACCGTGGTTCACCCAGTGTGGGCTACATCCACCAAAAGAGACTGCTTGATCTACTGTCCAAATCCAAATAAAAAAATAGTGTTTACAAAGTGTGAGCACCCACTCACGTAGAAGACACCAATCTCCAAGCCGAACACCAATTCAGCCCTTGAATGCAAACACCACCGACTATGCAATCTCTTATTCAAGCACCAACTTCTGGAGACACCAATCCCCAATCCGAAGCACCCACTCTAGAAAATCTGCAATACAAATCAATGATAATTTCTCCTTCTATATTCTCTCTCTCACATACTCATACTCACTTAAGAGATTTATAATATCAGCTCACATACATATCACACTCATGCAAAATGCTCTCTTTCGCTCACTCAAAATGTGCACACAACACTTGCTTATATAGAAAGAAGAGAGGAAAAACCACTTGTGGTTTCCCTAAAACCATGTGCCCATACCATGGGCCAATTTGCTCCAAATATTAAATATTTGCTCCAAATAGAAATATTCTCTTACACATGTAAGAGTAACTCCTCTTACGCATCATAGAATCTCTTACACATCATAAATTGTCATAAAATCTCTTACGCGTCATAAGCTGCCATAGAATCTCTTACGCGTCATAAATTGTCATAAAATCTCTTACGCGTCATAAGATGCCATAAAATCTCTTACACGTCATAAGTTGTCATAGAATCTCTTACGCGTCATAAGCTGCCATAGAATCTCTTACGCATCATAAAATATCTTACCATCCCGCCATGTCTTAAGATTCTTGTGATGTTGAATATTAAAATATTCAAATTTTGACATCACACTAATTTTGACATGGATAAATATTTTACAAACACTAATGTTGTAATGTTGAATATTAAACAAATATTCAAACCTCAATATTTCCATCAACACTAATGTTGTACCTTTGACATCAATGAAAAAATACTCAACAAACTCCCCCTTTGTCATTGATGGCAAACCCTTGCTAAAAATAGACATGAAAACTTGTTTGCTTTGAAATCCAACTTTCTGCCTCTGAGCTCTTTCTGTACTACTGCATTGTACCTGTTCTATGCAACTCTCCCCCATTCTACAATTCTCCCCCTTTGACATCAATGGCAAGGGGATAACTGAACCTGTCACCTGAACTTGTACTCGAGCTGAAGATACTTTGCAATGTGTAGCTCCCCCGATGTCCATACTCCCCCTGAGATAGTCAATGAGTAAGAGTGACATGGATCACTCCTAACTTTTTTTTGAGTGACTCAAAAGATTCCTTCGGTAGGGGTTTTGTAAATATATCAACAATCTGATCCTTAGTCCCAACATATTCTAATTTCACCTGCTGATCTGCAACTTTCTCTCTCAAAAAGTGATACTTAATGGGAATGTGCTTTGTCCTGGAATGCATGACTGGATTTTTCGAGATGTTAATAGCACTAGTATTGTCACAGAAAATGGAAATAGGATGCTCATACTCTACCTTCATGTCCTTCAATGTTTGCTTCATCCAAAGCACCTGTGTACAACATGCCACTGCTGCAATATACTCGCTTCTGTTGTAGACAATGAAACTGAGGCCTGTTTCTTGTTGAACCATGACACTAATTTGTCACCAAGATAAAAAGCTCCCCCACTTGTACTTTTCCTGTCATCAACACTTCCTGCCCAATCTACATCTGTGAATGCTATAAGAGTGAAATCATCACTCTTTGGATACCATAAACCATAATCCAACGTACCTTTCAAATATTTGAAAATTCTTTTATCACTGCCACATGAGTTTCCTTTGGTGCCGCCTGAAATCATGCAACTAATCCAACAACTTGCATAATATCTGGTCTAGATGTTGTGGTATATAGCAAGCTACCTATCATGGACCTATACAAGGTCTGATTAGCATCGAGACTCATCATTCTTACTCAACTTGCAACCTGTAATCATGGGTGTACTAACTGGATTGCAATCTTCCATTCTAAACTTTTTCAACATCTCCTTTATATACTTGGTTTGTGAAATAAAAATGCCTTGACTAGATTGCTGAATTTGCAAACCAAGAAAATAAGACAACTCACCAAGCATAGACATCTCAAACTCCTTTTGCATCTCCTCTATAAATTCTTTACATAGTCTCCTGCAACCGCTTCCAAAATAATGTCATCCACATAAACCACAACTATCACTTGATGTTCTCCTTCTGTCTTGATGTACAAATTGCTATCCGCAATTCCCTTTTTGAATCCTTGTTCCTGCAAGTACTTGTCCAGTCTAGAGTACCAAGCTCTAGGAGCTTGTTTCAAACCATAAAGAGCCTTTTTTAACTTGCACACAAAATCTGAATTTTCTGATAGAATAAAACCTTCTGGTTGCTCTATATAAACTTCTTCCTCTAAGTTTCCATTCAAGAATGCTGATTTTACATCCATTTGATAAACTTTAAAATTCTTGAAACAAGCAAATGCTAAAAACATTCTTACCACTTCCATACGAGCAACAAGTGCAAATGTCTCCTCGAAATCAATGCCTTCAACTTGTGAGTACCCTTTGCACACTAATCTGGCCTTGTTTCTGACAACTTCTCCTTCTTCATTCATCTTGTTTCTAAAGACCCACTTGGTACCAATGATATTCTTGTCCTTTGGCCTTGGTACTAACTCCCATGTGTCATTCTTTTCTATCTGATTAAGTTCTTCTTCCATGGCTTTTATCCAAAACTTATCCTTGCTAGCTTCATTAAAATTACTCGGTTCAACTTTTGACAATAAGGAAAAGTTTACCTCTTGTGGTGCACTTGCTAGTCTCCTCCTTGTCTGTACTCCAGTATCTTTGTTTCCAATGATTTGATCTGATTGTATGATTCTTCTGGAACAATCTGATGGTGCCTTTGTGTTTTCTCGTTCAGATTCTTCTTCTTCTTCTTCTTCTTCTTCTTCTCTTCTCAGATTTGATTTCTTCATCCTCTTTTTGCACCACTGAGTGTCCTATTTTCTTCTTCGGCTTCCAATCATCGACTTTCACATTTATACTTTCCACTACTTTTTGTAGTCTCTTGTTATAGCACCTATAAGCCTTGCTTCTCGATGAATAACCAAGGAATATGCCCTCATCTAGCTCTAGAATCAAATTTACCAAGCTCATCTTCATTGTCTCTCTTAATGTAGCACTTACTTCCGAACACTTTGAAGTGTTTCACGGAAGCTGGTCTTCCCTTCCATAGTTCGTATGGTGTCTTTTCTGTGTTTACTCGAATTTGTGCTCTGTTCAGAATATACACCGTTGTGTACACTTGCTTCTCTCCAAAAAGCATCTGGTAACTTGGACTCATTTAGCATTGTTCTTGCCATTTCCTACACTGTTCTATTTTTCCATTCAACTACACCATTTTGTTGTGGTGTTCTTGCTGCAGAAAATTGTCTTCTGATTCCATGCTCTTCACAAAACTCATCAAATTCGTTAGACATAAATTCACCTCCTCTGTCTGATCTCAAACACTTAATCCTAGAGTTTGTCTCATTCTCAATCAAAGCTTTAAAATTTTGAATTGATCAAAAGCTTCTGATTTTTCTTTTAGAAATGCAACCCATGTCATTCTAGTAAAGTCATCAATTAATAACATAAAATAAGAATCACCTTGTAAGCTTTGTGTTTTTGTTGGCCCACAGAGATCAATATGAATTAGCTCTAATGGCTTCATTGTAGAGTACTCCTTTGTCCCGAATCGACCCTTGTCTTTTCCCATGTCGACACTTGTCGTCAGAGATAGTACTTTGCGGTTTTGTGATCTTGGGTAAATCTCTCACTGCTTGTTTTGAGCTGATTTTTACCATGTTGTCAAAATTAATGTGACCCAATCTCTTGTGCCATAACCAACTTTCATCAATTTGACTCATGCAACACTTTTCTCCCTTCACATCACTTAGCATGTACAAGTTGTTCCTTGTTCTATTTGCATCTGCAACCCAATTACATGTATCCTTCTTTCTAATTTCACAACCTCAAAGATAAAACGTGAGTGTATAACCTTGATCACACATTTGACTGACACTTAAAAGATTATGTTTCAGTCCTTCAATGAGTAAAACATTTTCAACTTTAGCTTGACCATTTAATTTTATGTTACCTCTTCCTGTGATCTTGGCTGTAGTGTTATCTCCAAACTTTATCAGTACTCTACCGCCTTTTTCAGCTTCAGAACTTGCTTCACACTGTCATATGGCCGAACATCCACTATCAATGTACCAAGGTTGTTTCTTCATCTTGTGCATGGAGCGCAGTTTGTACCAACATAGCCTCTTCCTTTTCTCCCTCCTTTATCTTTTGCCACACTTTCTTATTGTTGGCTTTCTGAATGATTTGTTTTCCCTCTTTCTCTTGCTTTGGCTTTTCTGTAATCTTACTCCTGCAAAATCTTGCTATGTGGCCAACTTGGTTGCATTCATAACATCTAATCGCATGCTCATTCAAATTTGACAATGCAACAAAAGAATTGTAGTTTCTAGCATGAAAATTCTGATTCCAACTCTGAAACCTCGATCTACAGTCCATCATCTTATGACCAAAATTGTGACATGAAAAACAATAACCGTAAAAAGAATACCTGGTCATGTAGGGTTGCCTCTGATAAGATAAACTTCTAAAACTTCTTATTGGTACCTTATTCCACTTGCTCTCTTCTTTGTTTTTGTTCTATGGAGAATGATCTTCTTGTTTCTTGTTGCTTTCTCCTTTACTGGAGCCTTTTAGGATATCTGCATAGTTGGCTTTCTTCTCTGGTTCTTTGGTCTCTTTCTTTTCTGCTTCATTGAATCCAATACCACCTTTGGATGATTTTGGTTTCTGTTCTCTCAGAATGTTGCTCAACACCTCAAAAAAAATTTTTTTCAAACTTGAGTCTCTTGTTCAACTTTTCAGTTTCCTGTCTTAGTGCGACAATCTCTGCCTCCAATCTCTCGCATTCTTTTTCTTTTGATTTCAGTTGTTCTCTGATCACTTCCTCTATTCTTTTTTCCTCTTCAACTTGGGTCTTTAGATCAACAATAGTATTCTCATGTTCTTTGTCAGCATGCAGATTTATCTTTGCTTCTTCATACTCTTGAAGTTGCAATTTTTGCTTCAGGGTCTTCTTTTTTAGTCTCTTGATCTCACCCAAGGCACAGATGAGTTCTTCTTCTAAGTTTACCTCACCTTCTTCATCAACTAGCATCTTCAACTTCCAACTTTTCCATCTTCAAGGGCCATAAACAAAAGTTCTTCAATGTCACCTTCTGAACAATCTTCCTCTGAGCTATCATCTTCTCTGGTGCATAGACTCTTCTTGTTTTGGTTCCAGTTCTTCTTTTTCAAACTTCCTTTGCTTGAAATTATTTTTGTAGAAAGGCTTTCCTTTCTTTTCTTTGACAGGATCTTCATCATCACTTTCACTTTTTGCATGCGGACACTTAGCTGCAAAATGTCCAATCTCACCATAGTTAAAACATTTAAAAGGAAGTTTACCTTTATACTTGCCAGATCCTCTTTTCAGATTTTTCACCAATAGGGCTTCTTCTTCCTCATCGGATTCATCATCTGATTCAACCTTCTTCTCCTTTCCTTTTGAAGCTTTGAAAGCATTTCTTTTTTCTTGGCTTATCTAGTTTTGTTCTCATCTCATAAGCCATGAGTATTCCATGTAACTCATCCATTTTCATTTTATCTAGATCCTTAAGTTCTTCAATAGCTGAAACTTTAGCATCAAATCTAGGAAGTAGAGATCTTAATACCTTTTGTACTATTACTGGGTCTTCCATCTCTTCACCCAAGCCTTTGATCATGTTTACGGTCTCATCCACACAGAGTAGATATGCTGCAATGTTCTCTTCCTCTTTCATCTTTAGACTTTCAAACTTTCTTCTGTGTGTCTGAAGCTTTGCCATCTTTACTTTCGAATCTCCTTCATATAAATTGTTGAGCTTATCCCACATCTCCTTGGCAGTTTTGCAAAGCATAATCTTTACAAACTCCGAATCTGCTACACCACACAAAATAGCATTCATAGCTTTAGCATTATTTTCACATGCTCTCTTACCAGCTGGATCTGTCGGTGGCGTTGATTGGTGCCGTATAGCCATTCTCAACCGAATGCCAAATATCATGTCCAAGAGAATTCAAATAGGTTCACATCCTTATGCTCCAAAAGGCATAGTTTGATCCATCAAACAATAGAGCTTTATTTGTGGAGAATCCTTCCTGAGTTTCCATCGTGCTTTCTGATCTACCTTCTAGCTGTTAAGCTACATAGAAGGAACCCGCTCTAATACCAATTGTTAGAAGCACGGAATACTGAGAGGGGGTGAATCAGTATTCAACAATAAAAACTTTTTCTCCAACTTATTAATTTTCTACTTAACAAGATATTCAAATCTAAAAGTAAAATGAGAGCATACACAAAAATCAAATGCACATAACACTAGAAATACCGTGGTTCACCCAGTGTGGGCTACATCCACCAAAAGAGACTGCTTGGATCTACTGTCCAAATCCAGCCGAAAAATAGTGTTTACAAAGTGTGAGCACCCACTCACAGAAGACACCAATCTCCAAGCCGAACACCAATTCAGCCCTTGAATGCAAACACCACTGACTATGCAATCTCTGATTCGAAGCACCAACTTCTGGAGACACCAATCCCCAATCCAAGCACCCACTCCAGAAAATATGTAATACAAATCAATGATAATTTCTCCTTCTATATTCTCTCTCTCACATACTCATACTCACTTAAGAGATTTATAATATCAGCTCACATACATATCACACTCATGCAAAATGCTCTCTTTCTCACTCTACAAAAATGTGCACACAACACTTGTTTATATAGAAAGAAGGAGAGGAAAAACCACTTGTGGTTTCCCTAAAACCATGTGCCCATACCATGGGCCAATTTGCTCCAAATATTAAATATTTTCTCCAAATAGAAATATTCTCTTACACATGTAAGAGTAACTCCTCTTACGCATCATAGAATCTCTTACACGTCATAAACTGTCATAAAATCTCTTACGCGTCATAAGCTGCCATAGAATCTCTTACGCGTCATAAACTGTCATAAAATCTCTTACGCGTCATAAGCTGCCATAGAATCTCTTACACGTCATAAGTTGTCATAGAATCTCTTACGTGTCATAAGCTGCCATAGAATCTCTTACGCATCATAAGCTGCCATATGTCGTAAGATTCCTTGGTGATGTTGAATATTAAAATATTCAAATTTTGACATCACACTAATTTTGACATGGATAAATATTTTACAAACACTAATGTTGTAATGTTGAATATTAAACAAATATTTAAACAAATATTTCCTCAATAATGTTCCTTTGACATCAATGGCAAAATACTCAACAAATAGTTACAACATACTACATAGTTATCACTTCACGTGGACACACATTATAACATTACTATAGATTGATTCATGTTAGTTATCTTAGTTATTCACTAGATTGTTACACAATGATGCAACACATTTCATGGGTTTGATGTGATTGTTGAGAAAACATTACTTACCAAGGAACCTTTATTTAAATTGTTCACTATTCCAAGCCAATGCCCTAGAGTCATTAGTATCACATTTACATTTCACGTCTACTATTCCAAAAACCCAAAAATATAACATCACCAAAATACAAAATCAAGACCTCGCATGTGACATACTTAGTCATAACCTAGATTTAAGCCTTCGATCATTCAAATTTAGTAGTCTACACTTTTTAGTTCTTGAGATTTATAGAATGAGTTAATTAGTTAAAAATCATGTACATCAACCCCGGGAGCATGTCTACACTTGAGCATATTACATATCGATCCTAATTTGATTACATATTTAACACCTTAAAAATTCTTACAAATTTCTATTAAGAGGTATTCCTACCACATTGGAGGCATACCTATGTCGGTGGCATCTATATAACTAAGTTTATCAAGATCACATCTCTCTACATTATTTCACCGTGTGCACCATACTACTTTACTATTTATGACACATGGTATACTAGCTTTATCCAATGATCACATCATTTACTTTTAGACATCAAGTTGACTATGATCCAATCTTACTTGCAGTTAATATTCTTAATAACCCCTTACTATTATCCATGTGATCTTATTTGGGATACCATTGATCACTTACCCCACACTTCTTGCATACACCATTGGTTGCTTTGACTATGTTTTATACTTGTGTGTTACATGCTTTGTGATGACCGAGTATCAAGCTTGTATATACTAAGTTTTGGTTTTCAATGAGGTTTTGGCTTGGGATAGGTCTTAGGAGTCTTTTCAAGTGTTCTTGAATCCTTCTTAACCTTCTTAGGTCCTTTCATGGGTGTTAAGTGGGTATTTGGAGTTTCCCTCCAAAAGGAACATTTGAATATTTGAATTTGTAAGTTGGGATTAAAAATGTAATGTTCTATGTATGGTTATAAAAGGTCATAAAACCCCTATTTGATGTGTCTAGGTATTTTCACCACTTAGACAAGAGTTACCAAGTTGTGGTTGGTCTTCACCATGGTTAGGGATAAAAATTTGCCATTTTGATAACCTATTAGGTCTTTAAAAAATATATTTGAATGAGAGAAGGGAATAAGAGAGTAAGGAAGTGATATTAGAGGCTTAAGAACATGGTGAAGAGCCTCAAGAAAGGCAAGAACCTATAATTTTTACCATGCAGACTTGTAAAACAAGGTTCTTGTGTATAAAGAACAATTTTTCTTGTGAATATGAATAAAAATGAGTCTTTTGATGAAATATATGTGTATAGTTGTATTTAATGGGATTTAAATGATGTGTTAAAGGTGGATTCTCATTCTATGAAGGTTCTTAATACTAATAATGGTGCTTGAGTTGTGTATTTTCTATGAATGGCTTGATAACTTGATGATTATGTTGTGAGATAGTAATAGTTGAGAGTTATTACATTGAGTAATGAATGTACAAGTTTTTAGGACGTGTGAAGAGGGTTTTCCAGTGTGAATAACCTATCTCAAGGTTTTAGTTGACAAGAAGGAAGGAGTTTCTTAGTTTTTGTTTAAAAACAAGTATGTTTCTTAATGCATTCTTAAGGAAGATTGATGAAATAAGAAGGAACTGATGAAATAGACATTGAGGTGAGTTTTGGCATCCATGAATAAAATTAATAAATGCATTCCAAGAGTTAATAATGATAGATAAATGGATTTGAGTGAATACTTGAGGTCTGTGCAAGGAAAAAAATATTTTCTTAAGCTAAAACAAGGCAAACCTTATTGTTGGGAATTATTGGTACAATTTCAAGAGTTAGTGTAAGAAGATGAAAGGTGAAGGAGGTAATTTCAGAGCTTTATAAGTTAATTTTAGGTATAAAAGTGCAAATGTGTTCAAGTTATAAAATTATTTGCAAACAGCCCGCTTGTTGTCCCGAACAAACCTATACATTTGAGAAAATATTATAACTCGGGAAAAATTTGTACAATATCGGTAATTGGTCATAAAAGGAAAAAGTTGAAAAGGTAAAAACATAAATTTTAGAGTTGGTTTTAAGATTTGAAACACAACCCATAAAAATTATGGATTATTGAATGATTGTTGCCTACACAGGTCTCAAAGCTACAAATCAAATTTCTAAATTTGGGATTTTGGGAGTTTTATCCAATCCAAGTGCATGTAACTTGTTGGACATCATTATTAGTTAACACTATAAGTGATTAAAGAGGTTTTATACTTAGTTGGAATGTGTAGGTATGGGAAGTGATAAATACCTAGCTTAAGAGACCTAATTAGGTCTGTGAAAACCTGATATTCAGGGTTCTAGTGAAAGGACATAGTGATTGGGAATGTGTGAAGAGTTTGAGGCTAACAAGGAGTTATAAAAGTTGGTTTAAGTTGCTTAAGGAGTTAACAAAGGTCAGTGACTCAGGTGAAGACCCTAGAACTTGAAAACTTAGTTAAGATCCTATCTAAAATAGGATACAAGATAAGACAAGACAATAAGAGTATTGTGTTGGGAGACAAATCTAGTGTTTGAGCATTAACCAAAACTTGAATGAGGATGATTTAAGTGTGTTTGTTGAGGTATTAACCTAGAATATGACATTCAAATCTAGAAAATTCAGTCCAAGGCCTAAGGACTAAAAGAGGGCTAATTGACAACGATGACAATCTAGATAAGTAACTTTCCTTGAGAATTGATACTTGAAATTTTGCATGAAGCATGAACTCCATAAAGGGTATCTGAGAATGTAATTTTTACCTCTAACTCCTTGGAGAATGTCCTAGACAATAAGGTTTTGCTAAAAATAGGGCTAGTAGAAGGAGACCTAAATCGAAATGGAGGAAGTGCACTTGAGGGAGTTGTATAATGAGTTATACTATGATACTTTTAGATAGAATAAATAAGATAAAGGGTGCCAAAAATGGTTTCATATTCACATGAGTCCTAGTGAGCCATTCCGTGAAAACAAGGTTTGTATCAAGGAGAGATGATAGCTCTTAATAAGCTTATAGAGGTGAATGAGTTGAAACAAGTCTTGATTTATTATCGAATGGTCTAAACATGTGATTTTAGTGAAGTTGAGGCAAAAACAATTGTAAAAGGCCTTTGTATCAGTTGAATTAAGAATTTGGTACTTTTATGCACATTGGAAGTTTCTTAAACCTTGACATGTTTTGTTGATTTGGATGATCTTGAAGCTACATTTGCATGGTGTTGGCTTGAGTCTACTACCTCCTCTACATCACTTTGATTAATGGTTGAAATTTATTGATTTTTCTGAACTTTATACATTTGTGTGGTACATAAATTGGTTTTTATGTGACATTGATTGACTTGAATACTTTGTGTGCTCATGAGTGTTATATTCGTTCATTCTTTGTATGAAATTGGTTGTATTGAATTCTCTATGAAATTATGTGATTACTATTTGAATTGATTTCTTTAGAATTTTGTTTGAGTTGTGATATTGTCTACTCTAATTTCTTTATGCACTTTTATGTTATCTTATATGTTAACTCGTAGCTTCTATGTTACATGTCATGTTTTCTTTGTACACTTGTGATCTCTATGGTGTATGTATTTTATGCACTTGTGTGCTCTATGATGTGTTTGTTTTGTGAACTGTGAGATTCATGTTATATTGATAATATATTATAGATGTCTATGTTTGATTTCCATTTCCTATTTTCTTATGCTCATTCACATTGGCGGCATACCACCCCTCTTGCTTCCTATGATACATTACCTGTTCTATACTTAAAATGGAACAAACATCATATGAAATATTACTTGTTATATATTTTGACAAGAAACAAATCCTTTGAAATATTTCTTAACTTTCTTGTGTTATTTTTGTTAGATACACATTATTATGACATACTCAAACTTACAACATATATTGATTTTGTATATATTGTGTCTTGTACACATTGATTAACACACATGGATCATTATCTACTTTTTTGACACACATTGTTTGATTTTTTTGTTCTAGGCCCTACGGTTGACTACCCTAAAATTATTGCTTGTTGGCATCGATTCTTACACATTAAATTTGTAGCATATTGACTTATATGATCACTAGTTCTCACACATTATTTCAGGGCACATTTCATGTTTTACTTCATGATTATGATCACTATTTTTACATGTTACTCGAGCACACTTTGGTTATTATAACTCATGATTATATCATTGCTTCTTACACACTTAGTGCATATAAATGTTTATTGCATGTTTATTCTTGCACACAAAAACTAACAATTAACACTAGTCAAGTTTTCCATGTCTTAACAAATCATGTCTCTTTATGATATTCATGTGATGTCATGTCATATCTTAGGTCACTGTAAATCCATTAAACATCGAGATAGGTGTGGATGCTAGAACACTCTCATGACACATTTCACACTATTGATAATACATAGACATGTGCTTAAAATTCTTCTATCTTACAAATCTTACACATTACTAGGATTGCAATGTTTTTATCTTACAAATGTTACACATTATTTGTACTCAAATTATTATCTACCATGAACACTATTAGAACATGTTTCACCCTTTTGATGTTGCATGTTACTTGACTTTAATGCTTTATCTTATGAATGCTACAGCATATTTGTGCTTACAAATGCTTCTATATAACAAATTATACACATTATTTTATTTTATTTGATACACTATATTTGTTTTATATCATTGATGAGTCTGTTTTATATGGTTTTATGAAACTAACACTTTATCTTTTGAGATATGTGATCCTCTACAACATCCATCATCTCAAAAGGGGGAATATTATGTGGTTTTCTAGCATATTCATGCATAGTTCATTTACAATACTTCAAATGACACCCTATGACGATATGTACACAATTATTATGAAATATTACATTATAAGATTTACATGGATTCATTTAGTATGTTCAATTTCTAGAGATGGATTCACTTAGCAAGATCAATTTCTAAAGAGATTCACTTAGTAGAATCAATTGTTATATATGGCTTTACACAACAGGCATAATTTCTTGAGAGAGGTTCACTTAACATGATTAATTTCTAGAAATTGCTTCACGTATTAGGCTCAATTGTTGTAGTTATCTTATGCTCAATATTGTTTCCTTACATATGACACCAAAGGCATACATTTGTATATGTTTCATGATTTTACATTCAATTTAAGATTACTTAATAATTTTGTATAAACATCTTGGTTGTAATTTCATGTATTTTTTACATGCTATACACATGTTCATATGTATGGAAAACGAAAAATGAGAAGAGAACACACACATCCCAGTCTTGAGCATGTCTTGGCCTTATGGGAGGTTTGTGTTTCAATATTTTTCTAATCAAATAATTTTCAATTACTAGATAAAAATGGGGAAAATGTAGTATCCTAAATATGGACGAATGGAATGTAGAAATAAATCCTTGGAGTTTATCTCATCCCATTAATCATCATCCACTTAAATGACTAATTCCTACACACATCTTTCTCAATTAGTAGTCTATACCACTAGGTCACACTTGGTACTCATCATTGACTAGTGAAAATACCATTTGATGAATATATAAAACATATTAGGATATTTGGATACCATCTTGAACTGAAAAATTTAATTTGTACCCTATTAGGAATAAGTTGGGCATGATTGACAAATACATTTGAACGAAATTTTCCTAAGTCATTTGATTCATCCTCAACCTGTCTTAACAAATAATTCTTCATATTCACAAGTTAGCCTTCTCAACCTAGCATTACTTGAGTGAAAAAACCTTTAAAAATAGTTACATACAAAAACACACTTATCTTACCCATTCAAAGGGCCTCTTATCTCACACATTATGGGAATACATATTAGATCACAATAAAATTGTTAAATGACTCTCTAAAGCACATTTTCCAACACTAAGTTTATATAAATCCTACATGATTTCCTAGGACATTTTACAAAGGTATGTATTACACAAAAGATCATTGCCAAGTTCCAAAGGTCCCATCAGTGTTTTCATTTCCAAAATGCATTGCTATTACACATTTTTCACATTCATCAAGTGGGGATATTTGAGGGCTTGATGTCACTTGTGAGTATTACTACGTAGGTGTTATAGGGAAACTCAACCCAATCATACTAACCCATTTTTAGGTATTGAATGTGGAAAAATAAGGTTTGGAATAAAAGAATCCCTAAGATGCTACAAAGACGTGATTGTGAAATAACAAACATCGGAAGCAAAATGTAGACACTCAAATTTGGCAATTCACTCTTTGACACTGCTAGTTTTGACAATGCACTCTTGCTAAGATAAGTACAACCTTCCCTTTCCCACTTAGCACATTTTGAGGTCTTTTGTTTAGATTTTTATCCTTGCACAATGACATGTCATCAAATTTTGAGAACACAATGCATAAAATCCATAGACAAACATCAAACAACAAGTCCCAAACTTCGGGCCAGCATGTTTTCCTTCCTTGGGTAGGTCGTATAGATTGGTCAAGATAGTACATCCGATCCTTATTGACTTGTACAATTTTGGACCGACATGTCCTCCAAATTTTCTTTCAAATTCATATCTTTTGTTGGGTCTTATAATCTCTCTGGGTTGTCCTTTCATCGATAAATCATCTATGGAACCCTATATAAGCAAGTAAAAATACTTCATTTCTTAACCTGGAAATTTCATAGAACTACATTTATACACTCACTTCCACCACTTGCAATAAAACCCGGGCTTCCTAAATATCACAATAGAACATATACAATCATTAGTGAAATAATCTATATGGGTATGAATCTATTTACCATGCCAAGGAAACAATTTGTCTAATCTACAAGCACTCAAACATCCCTTCCCTAAGTATATTAGCAACATAAAACTCAATTCAGGCATGGTTAAATATGGTTGTCAAACTTAGTTGCATTTATTCAAATATCACATGCTAGGTGGAGAATGACGCTTGGTTTGAGGTCTCTTCGGAGTAGTGCTAACATCGAGGGTACACACAACCCAAATACCAACTTTGTTTTAAAATACTTCTTATACATGGCTAGTCTTTGATATGATGATAAAAGTATTCAGAGAGCTTCACATGATGATCACAAACTAGGTTTTGACAGTGATAGAGAATTTTAAACAAATGACGGTGTTAGAAAGTTACATAGCCCATAACCGAGTAGGTCTAAGACCCTAAAATATGACCTTGAAAGATTGGTATGGCCATGCCCCATTCCATTTTCCAATGATAGTCTCCAAAATGAATCTTATTCCAGTCCGATCTACCTCTTCATACATTGCATACTCTCACAACCTTCCAAAATCATTAGTAATTAGCGAAGTGTACTCATTCCTTTGTATTTTCAAGTTCATATCTTTTTAGCACATCGATTACTAGTATAAAAGTGTTATTATTATTTTAGTAATTAATGCTAGAAGTTAATTAATTAGAATATCCACATGTTTCTAAATTAGGTTTCATGTTAAATTTAATTAGAGTGTAAACATTTTGGTGAACCCGACTATTGATTACACCCTAGTTGCCCCAGAGATTTTCCTTGCTATTTGGTTTCGTATTCGTAAATTTTCTATGGTTTTTATTCAAATTTCATCATCTTTTCTGACCTCAAATTAATTTTCAAAATTTTCCCTAGGGTCTCATGGTCGATTATACCATTTGGGTCTCTTTTTAGGGCTCCTAATTGCCAATTCACCTTTCATTGCATATCTCAAGAATAACAACTCTATTTTTAAATTAATTTGAGTTTATTTTTAATTTTTATATATTTAATGAAAATTTCCTTTTGTTTTCCCTAATTTTAATCACACTTTTCAGAAATTCAAATTTACTATTTTTAGTAATTAGGAATAATTAGAAAAATATATAGTTTTGGAAAATTTCCTTCATATTTTTTTCCTCCATTTAATAATATTCAAAATACCTTTTTTTGTCAAATTAAATTTCTATATTCATATATTTCCATTTTTATCAATTTGACGATCATTGTTTTTTCACAAAATCATTCTTGGGTCTCATCTCCTATGATATTTCCACTATTGGCCCTCCATGTGATGATTATTATTATTTATTACCTAATTGGATTTTATTCTCTCATTTTTCTTCCATCATGGCCCATGCTACAATTTCTCAAGTCTCCTTATATGATTTACTTCAATATCACCAAGCATGTAAAGATACTCTCACAAAACTAGTGCAAGAAACAATGCTCCCTGATAATATAACACCTTCCCATGTTAATTCAATTTTGAGTTGTATTTTATATCCTTCTATTAGTAACAATGACACCTTTCATAAGGATATCTTAGAATATCTTCAAGATTTACATCATGCTTTTCAAGATCAATTTCAAGCTATGAATATTGAGATCACATCTCTCAAATGTGAGCTAACACATCTAAAGGATTATTCCAATGCCCATGTCCATCATGTCTCTACACATCATTATCAATCTACTTCCAATATCACTCATAAGAAATGTGATACCCACATTATGCATAATATATGTGTCCATACAAGTGAAGTAAAATTCCTACATAGAGGCACCAATGATCAATCTCGATTATTAAGGAAACCCCAAAATAATGCACCTCTTTAGTTTGAAAAGAATGCTAGACAATATGATATATTATTTTCTACTCAATAATAACTTAATCACTTTGTTACCTACTCATTACTACGCCCTAGTATTGTCTTAAAAATAAAATGTAGTCCATTTTGTAATTATCATGGAATTAATGAACATTGTGAAAATGATTGTTATTCTCTACAACATTGAATTCAACAACTTGAGAGTAAGGGATTTATATATTTTTATCCGTGACATTCTCCTCTACCATCATCTCAAGTTCCCAAACCTAAATGGGTACTTGAAATATATAACACTTATACCCAATGAGCATACTATAATAATGTATAATCCACCTTTGGACATACAACAAGAGTCATCTAATCACAAAGTGAATATAAAGGCAATACCTCCTTATGATAGTAGTTGATATGAACAACTTGATACCCTAACTAAGCCTTTTGTGGTTATCTCCACTTCTCCACAACATACACAATGACCATTTAAATGTCTCCCTTGTGCTCTACCATTATTTTTTCAAAATTAATTAAGTGTAACCATGTGTCTCTCCCTCCACTACTTGAGGTTGATACATGCAACTCTAATAGTTAGAGATTTGATTTTACTACTTATCATGACTATCATCGTTGCATTAGTCACTTCACTGATCAATGTATCATGCTTTACCACATCATCCAAGATATTATAGACTCTAATGAAATTGAATGGGATGAGCCCACTAAATCTTGATCATGTTCCGCTTCCTAATATTAACACTCGACAAGTTTACTTTTGAAATCATCATGTTATATCACATCAATCCAATTAAAATCACTATCACAAAATTAAAAATCAATATCAATTAATTACAATATTTTCAAGACATGTTATTCTAATAAAAATGTCAATTCAAAGTATACTTCACACACTCCTCATTTATATCCTTCATCTACCGGATTCTCTTTTACAACTATTTCCACCAACGTACCTCTTGCATTTGTGTCACCTCCTTCCACAAAATCGAGGCCTCTGCTTCCATCCCTTTCATCGCTTCTCTACCTCATCCGAAGCTCTCATTGGATAACTTAATGCTATCCCTCTTTCGTGTACATAACTAAGAACTTTCAAAACACAAAAATCATATATTTGTAAAAATACAAAATCAAGATTTTTGCATTTCACTTCGCTTAGAAATTTACATTATACATGTTATTTGTCACTTTGGTTTGATACATAGCATGCTTCTTTACTATTTACAAACATGCATTCAAATGGTATTTTGATCATGATGTGAAACATACATAGAGCGTTACATGATGATAGGAGATGGACTAATCCTTTACCCAAACTTCCTATTGATCTTGGGGCATATATTTTTACATTACATCTATGTACTATGGTTCCATTATAGTTCCTTTCTACTTCATCATTATTCTTGATTGCATATATTGTTTTCATGTTATATTTTGAGCTAACATGACTAACACATCGGTTTTGTGCAGTGTTGACATCTCTTATTTCGTATATTTCACGTATGTTGTTTACTTTATCATGTTATCATATTTTAAAACTTTTGTTTCATGCATACTTTTGTGTGTGTGTGTGTGTGTGTGTGTGTGTGTGTGTGTGTGTGTGTGTGTGTGTGTGTGTGTGTGTGTGTGTGTGTGTGTGTGTGTGTGTGTGTGTGTGTGTGTATTACTATTTTATTGTTTTCATTTTGTGGCCTATGTTCCTTCATTGTCTTGCAACACCGTGGGTGTCCCATGTTTGTGGTGTCATTCCTATCTTATTTGCATTTGATTTCTCTTGTTACATGATTATGGGCCTTGATTGTCTTGCGACACCATGGGTGTCCCATGTTTGTGGCTTTATGCCTTGTGTGTGACATTTTTGCATACTTCTTGCTTATGATTGCACTATTGCTATATTTACATGCACTTAGACTACTCGTGTTATAAACTATGTGGATTCTATTTATTGATATAATTTCTTTTCTTGTGTGCCATGGTTTCCACCATGTGCAAACACCTTCCTTTTATAGGTAGAATTTATTCAAGGTGGTCACCTCTCTAACATGATATAGTCCTATATATATTCTTAGACATCTTGTGCATGAGAACACATCTACTTATTTTGATCCAAGTGCTCAACATGGTTTTCACACATGCCTTAAAAGAGGGGGCATTCATATGGGTATATTTTACACTTACAATAAACAAAAGAAAAATTCGGGGATATGATACAGATACAAATGAGGTACAAGTACTTAGAAATCTAGAATAATAAAAAAACTAGATAAAATTCACATGTTTATAACCATACATATTGGTCAAGACCATATAGTACGGTCTTGAACTTCACATATATTTTTTCCTAGGACAAAAACATCGATTTTATCAATTGTTTCAAGTTTTCAACTACATTCGTAGGTTTTTGGCACAATTTCATGCTCAATTCACTCATTTTAGAATAGTAGAGGGGTCATGAGGTAATTCAATCCTTTTTCTCCATGGAATTCAATTTTTATTATAGTTTTAAAGATTTTGGGGATACAAGCCTCCTTTCTCCATCAACATTTCAACACATTTTAGTTTATATTTAGTTGTGTGGTATATAGGAAGGGCATGGGAACATCCATTCTCTTTTCAATTGTGTGTCCTAAGTTATAAAATTTGGCCTAGATCCATCAGCAATAATGTGGTTTATGGGGTTATGAAATGTATCGAAGAGGCTAAGTTCTTTGTAGGTAGACTTTCCTTTCCTTTTTCAATCAAAGGGAAATAAATGAAAGTTGTTGAATAACTTTGATACCCAATATTCTTCGTTAGTGGGGTATTTTGACACTTCATTCCTCTTCTTCTCTACTTGGCATTCCATGTTGGATTGCACACACCTTGAAAGAGGGCACAAAGATATCCCGAGTTGCATACACATAAATGGAGTTTCACTCAAACGAAAATGCATAATTTCTCTAAGTAATAAGCAAACAAAAATTATCTCAAGGAGATTGTACATGGAAAAAATGGTCTACTCATGCTCATAGATAAAAAGGAGAAATATGTATGGTGAGTGTTGTGTAACTCCCATATCTGGACTTGTTATACTCCAATGATGGAGTAAGGAGTTACAAAGCTATAATATCATGTAACTCCCATATGAAAATGACACGTATGAAAGATTCCATGACAAAATTTGTCATATTTCATATAACTCCCTAAAAGACCTATGAATCACCTAAGTGAGATGACTCACCATGTGTGAGGTGTAAATAACCAAATAAATGAATAAATGGTAAAATAATACCCTCACACCAACACCTAAAACTTTGGTTTCTCCTTGCACAATTGGGGACTGATCACCCCCAATCATTCGACAAAGTTTAACGAATTCAAAAATGCAACATCTTTACTTAAGGACAACCAAAGCATGAGAGATTCTCTCTTTTTTTCAAACAAATAGGTGTATTCCTTCCTTGTCTACATCTCTTTCATTTCATTTTGATGTAAATGAAAATATTTTGTATTACACTTTTTATTTGAGTTAAATTTCAATTATTTATCAGACATTGACTACACTTTGTGTTGAAGGTTTCATTTTAGAACATTCCAACACCAAGCACAATGATATTCTACAAAAAAAACATTTGAGTGAAGACAAAGTGTGTTTATAGACTCAATTATCTTTTTCTTTAAGCATGTAATTTCATTCCATACTTAAAATGGAGCAAATGTAAACACTCAAATTTGCAAACTCACTCTTTGACACTTTTAGTTTTGATAATGCACTCTTGCTAAGATAAGTACAACCTTCCCTTTCTCGCTTAGCACTTTCGAGGTCTTTTTTTAGCTTGTTTATCCTTTCACAATGACATGTCATCAAATTTTGAGAACAAAATGCATAAAATCCATAGACAAACATCAAGAAACAAATCCCAAACTTTAGTTTGCATGTTTTCCTTCCTGGGCGTGGTCATATATTTATAAGAATAGTACATCCAGTCTGATGACTTGTACACTCTTGACCCAAAATGTCCTCCAACTTTGAATTAAAATTCATATCTTTTTTGGGTCTTATAATCTCTTTGGGTTGACCTTTCATTGATAAATCATCTATAAAACCCTATATAAGTAAGTAAACACTACCTCATTTGCTAACCTGGAAATCCTATGGAACTAAATTGATACACTCACTTCCTACACTTGCAAAATCCACCCAAAGCTCCCTAAATCTCATAATAACACATCTACAATCATTAGGGTAAGAATATTAATAGGTTTGAAGCTCATTTTCAGGTCAAGGCAATAATATCTCTCATCTACAAGCACTCAAACATCCCTTCCCAAGTATCTTAGCAAGAGAAAACTTAATTCAAGCATGTCAAAGATGGTTATCAAACTTAGTTGCATTCATTCAGATATCACATACTAGGTGGAGAATAATGTGTGGTTTGAGGCCTCTTCATAGTAGTGCCAATGTTAGAGGTGCACGGGTGTTCCCACAAAACAACTAATGTTTTTTTGTAGAACTTATCATCCATGGCTAGGGATTGTGATTTAGATTTATAAGACACTCCAACATACATTCAACTCAATTAAAGATCAAACAAATTCTCTCAACATGCTCCACAAATAAGATCACTCTAGGTAGCCTAAATGGCTCAAATATGCAAATTTTACTCTATTGTCTCCTTCAATCTTATTCATTATCAATACCCTATTCTCATACCTTCATACACCTTGAAAATTTCAATTTAACCCTCTAATTGATCTCTTGTTAGAAAAATTCCACCAAATCTTACCTTTCTTCCTCTTGCTTTCACTAGTTCTCACTCTACATGGGCTTAAAACAATCAACCTTGGTCTATTAGCCTTATAGCATGTTATAAACTCTTCTATCACTATTTCAGATATTTAAAATAGGTTAGATAAATCATAAATTTGATGCAAAAAGTTCATATTATCTTTCTTTATCTTTTTAAATCAAAACCGTCCTTCCTCATCCTTCACTAGCTTCTAGACTTCAACAAGCACTTTTGGCTCCTTTTCCTCTACTAATCTCTTCCAATAGTATGCCCTATTAACCACTTGCAAAAATGTTAGTACCAACATCAACTTGTCTCAATATGGACCATAGCAACAAACTTTACCTATCAAGTTTTTTCTTGCATTTTAGTGTTCTTAAGACCATGTTGTCTCCGCTCCATTCATAGTTGGAAGGTTCTAAAGACACCCACATCAAAGATAAAATTTCCTTAGATACCATTTTGGGTTAATAAGGTGTGGTCCAAATTTAGTAGGATAAATCTCAAAACTCTTCCTTCAAATACACTTTCTCTCTTGATGCTCTCAACCTTCCTTATAGCCCCGCCCTTGATATTGTCAGACATATCTTCTCTTTCACGAGGTTATAAAACACAAATTAAACCTTTTGGATACCCATTTCCATGATATTTCTATTTCCAACATTGTAAGGTTGGATTCCCAATTTCAAGCATACTTCCTTTATATCTTGGTCCTCTCCATTAGGTATATGATTGTAACATGATATCCTTAGCTAGATTGTCATGAATATGTTAAAAGGCATGCAATAGAAACCTAAATTTCCTCATAAATCTATTAGAGTAATTTTTCCTTGTGATTTATTTAAAATTTCAAATCAAAACTCCACGTCCTAGAGGTTTCTAACACACATTCCTTCAAAACCCGAATGTGCATTTAGAGTGAGCCCGAGAAGCTAAAAAAATCCATAAAATGAATGAAACTTGATTTCAAAACTTGATTTTTGGAGATAAGGATCTATTTAAGGTTAATATTCATGGTTTCCTTACTAGTGAGGCTTCATGCATCATTATTTCCTTCTACACACTTATTCCATACTTGCTCGCTCTGCCTCTGGTTAGAATTACAAGGTTTATACAAGCTAGAAACATGATATTTTACAATACTTGATTCTTTCTCATCTCGCCTCCACTTTTATCATGTTATTGACATATTGGGAGTCTTAGAAACTAACATCAAACCCTGAAACACAATATATTTTCCTCAAACTTCATAAAGGAGTTAAAACGTAGGAATATTTATGGTAAATTTGTGAAATACAAAAGAGCAAGAATCATACTTAATTCTCTCTCGTCAAGGAGGAAAAATTTTCAAGGAGATTTATGGAACATTTCTCTTTATTCCTAATCCTTAGAACACATGAATAAAATTATTAGACACTTAAATATCTTACCTTTACTGCACCCTGAATTTATGGGACAAAACTACAATTTTACATGCAAATTTCTAACATCACAAGTTACTAGTTACTCCTTAAGGATGATTTTATCATTACTAGTCTCTTACATCAACAACATTCACTCAATTCATCACTTTCCATATTCAAAGCTTTCACAAACACTTCATACCAATACACATTCATAGTTTCTTCATGCAAGCCCAAACATGGTATAGTCACCATACATTGAATTTCATTCATCAAACAATTACTTGTAGAGTTATGGATTGACACATCCCGCAAACTAGAAGAAAAAGATAATCCAACAATACTCATGCATTTAATATATGAGTTTCAATCAAAAATTCCATCTTCTTTATTTATCAACAAAATTATAGTCGCTTCTTTTGTGATCAAAATCTCTCTCTCTCATGCATTATTTTTCCTTTGTGTTCCTTCTCCATCTTCCTCGAGATACCTCCTCTCTCTTTTCCTCTGCCTCTCTCTAGGATATTAACTAACTTCTATTCATTCAATTCCTCACCTTTTAATGTGACTTCCAAGACAACCTAACTAACTCCTTACATGACTTATAAACGCATACATCATAATGAAGCATATTTGCATTATTCTTGGTATTCCACTAACTCACCTACATCTTTATGACTCACTACCTCATGTCTAGGCACACCTAAGACCAATAAGATTCCTTGAAACCTCATGACAATCAAATTTACTCACTACCATGCTTTTATAAAATTCAAATTCCCTTTTTATAGGGAAAAGAACAAGTAGAGGTAATTCAAAATTTAAACCTTCTCAATTACTGAAATGACTCCATTGTCATATTAAGACCTCTAAGGATTTCAAACAACTCAAAATTATGAGGATGGACAAAAATTTATTCTTCATTCCCGATGCTTCAAAGATGATTTTGAGATGATGATCGAGAGTATTTAGAGATCCTTGCATGATGATCACAAACTAGGTTTGTCAAGGACAAAATTTCAGACAACCGATAGTGTCAAAAGTTACTGAGCCTAGAACTCGAGTAGGTCCAAGACCATATAAAAGGTGTAAGACTATATGGTATGGCCTTTCCTAGTCAAATTTCTAGTGACGGTTTCCGAAATAAAGCTTATTCTTGTCTAGATCTCCTTGTTCCTACATCGCATCCTCTCATAACCTTTTAAAATCATTAATAATCAACTAAGTGCACTCATTCCTTTGTATTGTCAGGTTCATATTTTATTTAGTATATTAGTTACTAGAATACAAGTGTTATTTTGATTATAGTAATTAATGTTGGAAGTTAATTAATCAAAATATCCACTTGTTGCTAACCCTTACATCCTTTGATGCACTAAATCACTAAATTCAGTTAGGTTTCATGTTAAATCTAATTAGGGTGTAAAAAAAAAAATTCATACACATAAGATCATAGTGCTAGGGGCAATACTCAATCAAATCATGCACATGAAAAATCTATCCATATATGAAAAATATATCTTGGTGACTTTTCCCTATATAAGTAACTTCGTTCTCTCGGTTTATAAATCCCAAATTTTTAGGATAACTCAATAACACTTTACATAGCGTTCATGTAGACTTTTAAATCACTTTCACTCTATCTTAGCCAATGAATCGGTGCGCCTCTTCTAACCCCAACCCAAAATTAATTCATCTAGATTTCAAGATCTTATTTGATATCATAATAATTGAAATACATAAATCTAGGATCTATTATTTATTGTATTTAATTTATTTCTTATTCTAAAGCATATTTACGCATAATAATTAATTATAAAATAGATTAAGCCTACTTAATATTAAAATATAATATTTTCATAGAAACAATTCAACCATTTATGCAAAGTGGATCCAAAAATACCTCTAATGTGTACCTCACCTCAATACCTTTCCAACACTATCAATTTTATTCGATTTTAAGGTCCCCATCAAAAGTTACAACATATTGAAGATTCTTGACAATGTCGTGAAAATCCTTTGTAGTGTGGATTAACTTTTCCATCTTGTTTTATGGAAGTTTCTTCCTGATTTATGCCTTTATTCCATGTAATTTCCTATGGGTTTTATATGATCCATTCTATTGCTTTTTTCATCCACATCATCTAATATTTCTATTGTGATATGCGGCTTGGTTTTGATCTTTATGGTCTTCACAACTTCTTCTTGTACCATGGGTCTTCTACCCTAATATTTTTATTTTACTTCACTCTCCTCCACATTTTCGTGTCATCCAATCTTTTGCATAACTTCTTGTTACACAAATTTTAACTTTCCTTATTCCGAGCAACCTCTCCCTTGTTTTATGGGTTTCCTTTGATACACAAATTTTCTTTGTTCCATGGATTTTCATTATACATGATTCTCTTGTAAAATTCCCGCACTTGAATTTTATTTTTGTTACTTCACAAAGTGTTGTTTGGTTAGTTTTTCCTTGTTCAACGACTTATTTCCCACAAAATTTTCCTTTCTTACGCAGGTTTAATAACTCAAACAGAACACTAAGTTCCTTCATTTCATGGATGTATTTCTTGAAGCCACATGAATCTACAACTCGAATGAATCATCCAAATAACATGGTTTCTATTTTGGACAACAATACCTCCACAAACACATTCCTTTATTGCACAAAATTTTCCACTTCAGCGTGGTACACTATGTTTCGCATCCCACAGACATAGTATTTCTTCATTTCACTGACTATTTCGTGGAAGCCGCTTAGGTTTGGGTTCTAGATTAAGTTATCTAAATAAGCATGGGCATTTGTTTTAACAATAGTTTGGTGACTTTTAGGAACATATGCATGTTATATGTAAGGAAAATTAGCCTTGCATATTCATTAGGCATGGAGTCGAGCCTCGTAATATGAAATTGATCTTTCAAAATTAAAACTCATTTTGAACCCAAACGAAGAATGTTTATGCACTTTGCTTTGAAAATCAATTCCTAGAGCTCAAAACAAGGCTTGATCATATTGAATTTTTTTCCAAAACTTTGATTCATTTGTGAAAGTAACTAATCTAGACTATGCACAACCACAAAGAGGCTCACAAAAACTATGTACAAAAGAGAAATCATACATGATCCAAATGGAGACATGTAGAGTGTGGAAAACACTTATTCTACCAAAAGTAAACATAAAATAATCTCACTCTAACCAAGAGAAAACCAAGCTAAACCAAACTATAAAATGGATGGAAAAAATAACTTCCTTTCCTTATGAAATGTGGCCATGAGATAGGCTTTACAACTAGATCAAGTGGTGGAAGTGATAACATGGTCTACACTTCCTTTTTGCTCAAAGTATCATTGTTGAAAATAAAAATCACCTCCTCTGGTTTATCTACATTTGGTTTAGATAGGTGCATTGGTTTACCTTTGGCACTTTGAAATTATTCCTCATGTTCTGAAGTGAACATGACTAGTGGAAATTCTGATTTTGGCTTTTATCCAACCATATATCTTATCGGGCACATGATTTTTAGAGCTAATTTTTCCATTTCCCAAATAACATGCCATCTTAATACACATCATTCCTATCTATCCTCGTTCGACCATGATTAGAATTTGTTGAAATTTATTTCTCTATATCAAGTCTAAGGAAAGCTCCAACAACAAGAGGGTTCTTGTCGAAGAAGATAAATAATGTGAATGGAATACTTACAATTTCAATTGGATATTCTTTATCATTCAAATATTTCAGGTCATGTAACACATCTACCTATTTATTTTCCATGCTTGGGTGAAACTCCATTTTGATCTCATTTTCTTGGTTGATTCTTTCCTCAACCATTTCCTCTTGAATGCTTGGTCCAGTCTCCTCTATCTCAAACTGAAACATGGTGTTTCCTAGTCCCAAATATGTCTCCAAATCTGATCCTATGTGTGAAGACAAAGGTTGATCAGAATATTCACCTTCAAAGAAGAGGGAGAATATCTCTATGATCTCTTCCTCATCCCTAGGATCTGATTTCTCCTATGTGTGATCTAGGACACAAAACCTAGGAAAATCAACAACATATTGTTCACCCTTTGATTCCAAATGATCCTCCTTAGCATTGGAAAACTATGCTCCTCTGAAATATAAGTGTAAATTATAATATCAACATGAAATTGTTACAATCTCACCCATGAGGTACTTCAAGTGTTACTAACTTCACTTGCCTTCCAACAATAACTATGGGAGAAACTTCACAATTACACCAACATCTTTAACACACCTTCTAAATGATGGCTTCCTTTACACACTTACTCATACAATATTTCTCACTACTTCCTTCTATGCTAAATGAGGGGGTGGCCTCTTTATTTATAGGAATTCAGGCTATCCACCCTATCTCTAAGATAGGATAGGAAATCTCTTCCGCCAATCATATTCCATGCCTAAACTCTTGCCTTTACATGTAGGCTTATCTTCTAAGATAAGATAAACCTTATCATCTCACATGGGTTCCACCTTTTAGACTTTTCCACAAATAAAATACACAAAATATTTATGACATCACTCTTTGTCCTTATTACAAATATAATATTTCTAATTCCTAATCATGTAGACCCTACTTCTCTACTTACCCCAACTTTGACATTTTAACATTACCAGACCACTTACTGACAAATATTTACTTTTACCACAACATTCCTATTGTACTTTGACTGTTACCGTACTCTACTTTATTGGTGGCACCGTACTGACTGGCACCATTATCTTCTATCAGACGCCACTACTAATCATACTTAACAACATCCTATTCCTAATACATACATAATAAAATAGAAATTACGGAGAAAATTTTAATGTCGACATTTTCCCCCTTCCTAGCTTCTACTCCATCCTCGAGTAGACTATTCTGGTGCTTGGAAAATCTTTAACTTGTCATGGTTGACCCATTTCATAATGGGAGTGCCATCCAATTCCTCCAGTTGATATGTACCATTTTCATGCACAACTGCTATTTTGTAGGGCCCCATCCATTTGGGAAGAAATTTTCTCTGCCTTCTTTTTTTGTATCTAGAATCATATACTAGAACCAAGTCATTCACATGAAATGGAGACCAACGGATCTTTTGATCAAAGTATTCCTTCTACTTCATTTTCTTCTTATAGCTTGTATCCTTCGCTATTTCCCTCATTTCCTCTAGCAAATGAAGATGCACCAACCTTTCTTTTACTGAATCACTTTCATCCATCCTTTCATTTTTCATAACTCTCACAGTGGGAATATCAAACTCAATAGAAGAACTGGATCAATGCCATAAGCCAACTGAAATGGGGAGTATCCTGTTGCTGACTTTGATGTTGCCCTATATGCCCACAATGCTGCATGAATCCTTTTATCCCACTTATGTACCTGCAAGGCTGCATCTTTTGCTAGAATTTGACACAACACAAAATTTGTTCATTCCACCTGTCCATTTGTGCTTGGCTTGTATGTTGTTTCCTTCCTGTGCTTAATAGAAAACTTGTTGACTAGGGCTTCTACCACCTCATTAATGAAGTGGCTTCCTTGATCTGTTACAATTTCTAATGGGCAACCAAATCTGTGACAATGCATTCATATATGAACCTTGCCACTTCATCCATGGAAGTTGTTTTCAATGGCCTAGCTTCAACCCACTTGGTTAAATAATCAGTGGCAACTACAATATACTTATTTTGGCATGGGGTAGTTAGAAGTGGACCTACAATATCTATTCCCACTTTTCAAAGGGACCAAGTGGAAGAATAGGGCATAATGGAGCTGATGAAGTCTTACGGTTACCATGTGTTTGACAAATATCACATGTCTTACAATAATTATAACAATCTCTAAAAAGAGTGGGCCAATGATAACCTGCATCCAAGATCCTTCTTGCTGTAAGTTGTCCAGAGAAGTGTCCTCCACATGTACCATTGTGGAATTCTTCTATCAGCTCCTTCCTTGATCACGTCCAACTACCCTCTTGTACTATCCATCAGGTCCTATTCAAATAATACTCCATGCAGAATAGAATATGGATGACTGGCTTGAGTAATCTTCCTCTTAGTCTTTGCATTGGCACCATCAGAAACTTGAATTCATTCAGATAATTCCAAATATCTATGTATTCACTAGGATTGTGTCAAGGGATAACAATGTTGCATCTGGGAAATCATCATCATCACAAGATGAACCTAAACCATCATAGGCTCGAGAGAGTGCATCTGCATTGACATGCTTCTTTCCTAACCTATCTATAATATCAAATTCAAATTCTTGTAGCAAAATTATCCATCTTGCTATCCTCCCTGATGGGTTAGGCTTATTTACAATATATTTTAGAGCCTGATGATCTATTACAACTATAAATTTCTGCCCTAGCAAGTAATTTCTAAACTTTTTTACAAAAAAATGATAGCTAGAGCCTCTTTTTTAGTTACAATATAATTTACCTCAGCACTGCTCATTTGTCTGCTCCCAAAGTAAACTGATGATCATTCCCATTTTCATCCTTTTGGCTCATAGTACTTCCTAGTGCTGCATCTGAGGCATCAATATACACAATGAATGGCTTGCTCCAATCTGATTCTTTAAAATAGTGAAGACACCAAAGCTTCCTTCAGCTTGTTCAAAAGCTTCATGCGCCTTATTTCCTTAGTTCATAAGTAACATCCTTCTTCAAGAACTCGGTTAGTGGTCATGTGCAATCTTTGAGAAATTCTTGATGAACCTTCTATAAGAACTCCACATGGCCTAAAAATGATCTCAACTTACTTCTATTCATAGAAATGGTAACTCTTTTGATTTTTGAAACTTTATCGTGATCAAGCACCAATACCATCTCTGATACAACATGCCCTAACAAAACACCTTTAACATCCAAAGACACACTTTGTAGGGTTTAGTGAGGCTTGTGCTTCATCTAACCTTTGAAATGTTGTCTCCATCTCAGCAGTGGTCCATCTTGCTCCCATAGATGTAAAAATCATCCATAAATACTCTGATGAAGTTCCCAATGTAGGGTTCAAACACCCTATTCATCAAGCGCTGAACATTTCCGAGCATTACACAACCCAAAAGGCATAACTCTATAAGAAAACGTTCCCCAAGGAGTGGTGAACGTGGTCTTCAGCTGATCTTTCTCCGCTATACAAACTTGGTTGTATCCGCTATATCCATCAACAAAACTATAACACTCCTGGCCAGCTACTTCATCCAAGATCTGATCTGAGAATGGAAGAGGGTAATGATCCTTCTTTGTTGCCTTGTTGAGCTTCCTATAATCAACACAAATGCGTAGCTTCCCATTCTTTTTTATTGAGATCACAATGGGAGAAACCCATTCTGAATTCTCCACAACAAATATGAATCCTGCATCAAGCAACTTATCTATTTCTTCTTTTACAGTCTTGGAAAAATTAGGATTCATTCTATATGGCATTTGCTTTATGGGCTTAACACCATCTACCAGCTCAATAGAATGTTCTACCCAACTTACTTGACGGAGTTCCTTGTAATCAAAAGTGAATAGGTGTATGTACCTTCAAAGAGCTGGAGGTAGGATTCCTTCTCACTCTCCATCACAACATCACCAATCTTTATTTGTTGAGACGATCAACAATTTCTTCTTCGATAATCTTATGGGTTCATGAGTCGGTGTGACTCGGAAGGATATCCATGACCAAACATCAACCTCACTTTCTTCATCTTCTGTGTCCACTTCACTAGGTACTAGAGTAATCAGAGGATGTCCAATCATCAGTTTCATCACTTGAATCCACAGGTTCTACCTTATGATGCCGAGGGATCACATTTATCTTCACCCTCTCTCTACCACGTCCAAGTGTCATGAAGCCTTCATTCCAATGTAGTTTCTTGCATGAACTCTCCTTAGCCATGGCCTTCCCAACAACATTGGGTACGCAACAGTACCATTTTTCATCACCTGGAAGTCTACCACACATACAACACCCATAATAGATATTGCCACATTTGAAACAACACCTTCTGGTTTAGTTTTTCCCTTATTTAATGACCTTAACATAAGTGTTGAGGGGCGATCAATTTTTAAACCCAACATATTCATTACAGACTTGGTCATTACATTAATCTAGCAACCTCCATCAACTAAGACATCATGAATTGAAATACCATTACATAATACCTCAGCTTGTGGAGCGTAGGATCCACCTCTGCCTCCAAAATAGGTACCTCAACCTCCTTACTTCATCGAGCATTGAGTCCACTTCACAGCTCCCGCCTCTTCTCAGAAGACATAGCCAAAAGTTGACCATATGTAATATTTGCAGGCCTTTTGGATAGATCTTCTAAGATGGAGTATGGTCCTTGTCCCTGTGAAATTAGAAAATCCTGCACACCCAACTTTCTTCTCCTATGTTTCTTACTAGTTTCTCCTTTCATCTTCTTAGGATCATTTCCATCTTGGTTATCTTTTTCTTTCTTTCTTTTTGTTACAAACACATCTACTTCATTATTTATGCTCCTATCTACTACATCAAAAGAATTCACAGGTGCTTTTCCTTTATCATTATCTCTTGTACTAGATGTAGAAGCTCTATCTAGACAATTATACTTATAATGACCCTTTTTATGACAACCATAACATACAACTTCAAAATATTTCTTTTTGGACCTCTATCTCCTCCCTGAGAACTAAATTCTTTCCTGAAGAAGATTAATAGTTAACTAACCCATCTTCTTGAGCAGATCTTCATACTCAGTAGATGTACTAGGAGAAAGATTTGTGCTCACCGAGAGTGGTTGTGGATTCTGACCAAAGGTGTTGGTGTAGGCTCTACTTTAGCAACAATTTCTTTGGGCTCCTCTTCCATGCTTTCTTCTTACCTTCTTGCAATCTCCTTTTCTTGTTCAATGGTAGCTGGGTGGTCATACTTCACTCGTTGTCTGATCTCTGGCTTCATCCCAAGAATGAAGTGCTTACAGAGGAGATTATCCACGCCATTCATCAACCCATCCGCTAATCCTTCCTTCCGGATCTGGGCATCGAGCTTCCTCCTTAGCTCTAGAACACGAGCATGATAATCCCTTATCTTCTCCTTCTCTCCTTGGGATAGCTTTGTGATATCGATCATGAGATCTACATATTTTTGTTGTTCACCAAATTCTTCAAGAAAACTTTCAGTTAATAAATCCCATGAGTTTTTCACATTATCACCTAGTGTTTCAAACCACCTAAGGGCTGAAACCATCCAAAAAGGTAGGAAAAATTCAGTCCATTGTTCCCTTCTTATGAGGCCATTACAAATGCAAGATCGTTTAAACTCTTGAATGAAAGAGGAAGCATCTTCATTAGATTGGGCTGAAAAATAGAATCTTCCCCATTTTTAAAAGTAACCACAATGAAATACCAACCCACAAGTACAATCAACAAGACTTATGTGCACAAATAATTGAATCACTATAATAGAAAGTGACTTTACACCTTTCTACAAGAAATAGGAATGACCACGGTAAAACTATGGTAAAACTTGACTTATCATGTAAAAATGACTTTACTATGGTAAACACTATTCACAATAAAAAGTGAAGTTACTATGGTAAATACTATTCACTGGTAAAAAGTAAAGTTACTATGGTAAATACTATTCATGGTAAAAAGTGACTTTACCATGGTAACTACTATGCACAATAAAAACAAGGTTACCCTCCAAATGATTTCTGACTAAGTGGGAATATCTCTCCAGAAAATCCACCAACGAGGAATGGTCCCAAAAACGGAACCAAAATGTCATCACCAATCCGCACTATGATAATTCTCCACCGGAACTCCTCGTGCTATGATTATTTACTAATGCACAACCTTTAGTTTGGTGGATGTAATCTGAAACACAACAACAAACATAACACAAGAATACCATAGACTATGATATGAAGGAATGATGACAAATCTGAAATATAAGTGTAAATTATAATATCAACATGAAATTGTTACAATCTCACCCATGAGGTACTTCAAGTGTTACTAACTTCACTTGCCTTCCAACAATAACTATGGGAGAAACTTCACAATGGCTTCTTTAACACACCTTCTAAATGATGGCTTCCTTTACACACTTACTCATACAATATTTCTCACTACTTCCTTCTATGCTAAATGAGGGGGGTGGCCTCTTTATTTATAGGAATTCAGGCTTATCCACCCTATCTCTAAGATAGGATAGGAAATCTCTTCCGCCAATCATATTCCATGCCTAAACTCTTGCCTTTACATGTAGGCTTATCTTCTAAGATAAGATAAACCTTATCATCTCACATGGGTTCCACCTTTTAGACTTTTCCACAAATAAAATACACAAAAATATTTATGACATCACTCTTTGTCCTTATTACAAATATAATATTTCTAATTCCTAATCATGTAGACCCTACTTCTCTACTTACCCCAACTTTGACATTTTAACATTACCGACCACTTACGACAAATATTTACTTTTTACCACAACATTCCTATTGTACTTTGATTGTTACTGTACTCTACTTTACTCTCATTATATTCTATGTGCATCAGCCATACTAATCATACTTATCTTCTATCCTATTCGCCACTACTAATAATATACTTAACAACATCCTATTCCTAATACATACATAAAAAGATGAAGCTATCCTCATCATCATAAACATATCCTTGTTCTTGAAAAGCACTATGATAACCAAGGTATGCATGTGGATCAATCTAGCATGGAGCACATGTAAAATTACCATAATAAGGCTCATGTGTATGATTTTGAGGGAGGTTTGGATGAATAAAGGAGGATGATACTACTAAATATACAAATTTCAGGTTGGGAATGAATCCATGATTGCATAACTTCATGAAAATAGGGAAATGGAAGAATGGAAATGATTTGTATATGAGAGAAAATGGGATTTTTGGATCAATGGAGTTGTCAAATGTGTTAGGATAATACCTTAGAAGGCTAAAGATCACTAAAAACACATCAATATTAGTGAAATGAGTTATAATTGACTCAAGACTGTCCTCGCTAGATATGCCAAAATTACTGGCAAAGATTTTTGTGCACCCTTATGATTCAGAGGCACTTATTTAATTGTCTAAAGGTATCTACAAAAAAATGGGAATATCTATAAGGTGAGGTACCTCAACCATTGAAATAAACCTCCATAATAAGGTTGAATTCTTTCGTTAGAAGCTTTAGATTAACCACTACTCTAATCTAACTAATTTTTTTACAAATTTCAAGGGAGAAAGAGTGCTAAAATTAAAAGAATGACAATACACCATAGTATAAAGGATCAATCTCCCGGGATCAAGGAAAAAGGGGTGAACACAGTGACAAAGGGGCATATATGATCCACAATCCACATTCCCTTATGCCATCCTTTAATCCTTTGTATAAACGACATAATGGACTTAAATTATACAACCATAACTCATACACATCATACAATAACAAAAGAGAAAGGTAATATGAAAGAACACAAGCCAAATGATAGATAATAATCATGATAAACTAGATATCATTGCATAAGGAATGCAAAATCTCTCATAGTCATTCAAAAGACATTAAACACATTACACAGTTCAACACAAGGTTATACAAAAACTCAAAACACTTAGAAACTGATTGGCGGGGTTTATTTGCATTCAAGATAAAATCGTTTCACTTATGAAACTCATTACATTTATAGAAGGAGAAGAGATGAGAAGGGATCTAAAGATGCCATTAGAGATTCGAACTGTTTGACCCTTTCAAAATGCCCGAGAACTAGCACGAAAGGTAATTCCTAAAACTCATGATGATCCACACTCATGGGATTACCTTATCTTGCAAAATAAACTTCAGATATTTTCTATGTGGATGAGCTCTAACTTAGATCAATGAATTTCCACAAAATTAGGGGATATAGATAAAGAGTGAGCTTCTAAATGTCTGCTTTTGGTCATAAACATGCTTTGGACCACTGATAACAACTCTTTTCTTGTTACATAGACCATTCAACCCATTTTCTTCATTTTTTTGGGGCAAGAGGAGAAAATACCATCCAAAAATAATCATGAGATAAAAGGAATCAAACAAAATCATATGTAACTGATTTGGGCATTAATTGATTAAGAAAATGACCCAACATTCACGTCATGAATATCTCCCAAGTACCTTCATCATTCTCCTCAAAAGTTATCCTTGAGTGAATCCCTCTAAAAAATCTTCCAATGAGATTGGTCTCACGTTAAACAAATCTCTCGAATCAAAATGTATGAGGAAACAAAACAATCCTTGTTTGAGTAACAAACTCAAATCTAAAAATAGTTGTGGGCCCAAAATTTGGTTATTTGATCACATAATGGCCTTAACATGATCCAAAAATATGCCCAATGTGTACCTCACCTCAATATATTTCTAACAGTATCAATTTTGTTCAATTCTATGGTCCCCATCAAAATTTACAATATATCTAAGATTCCCAACAATGTGGTGAAAATCCTTTATATGTGGATTCACTTTTCCATCTTGTTTAGTGGAATTTTCTGCCTAAGTTTTGGATTTTTCATAGAATTTCCTATGATTTTTAGATGATCCATTGTATTGCTTTTGTCTTCCGCATCATCTAATATTCTTTTGTGATCTGCAACATGGTTTTGATCTTTATAGTCTTTCTGATTCTTCTTATACTATGGGTCTTCTACACAAATATTTTTCTTTTAGTTCACTCTCTACCAAATTTTTGTGGCATTTGAATCTTTCACATAACTCCTTATTACATGGATTTTAACTTTCCATGTTTCGTGGTTAACTACTCTTTCATTATGCGAGTTTCCTTTGATATGCGGATTTTCTTTGTTATGTGGATTTTCATTATACCGCAGATTCTATTTTGATATTCCCGCACTTAAATTTTCTTTTTCTACTTCACGGTGATGCATGGCTCCTTTCCCCATTTTTTGTGGAATATGTCCCACGAATTTTCTTTGGTTACATGGGTTTTGCTAATCCATGCAAAACACTAAATTTTGAACTCCACGTAACAAAAAGTTCCTTCTAGTTTCTATGGAACACTAAGTTCCTTCATTTCACATATGTCTTTCTTGAATCTATATGAGTCTACAACTCCAATTAAATTTTCCAAATAACATGGGTGTTATTTTGGACAACAATACCTCCACAACCACATTTATTTATTGCATGGACTTTTCTAATTCCACGGTACACTATGTTTCTTCATCCCATGAAGACATAACATTTCTTCATTCTACAAACTATCTCATGGAAGACGCCTAAGTCTCAGGATTTGCATTAAGATATCTAAATAAGCAGGGGTGCTTATTTGGACAAAAATTTCCACAAGCAATAGGAGAAGGATCCAAGTAGGTGGATTTCAATACACATGTTTCCCAAGGAGATGTTGTTTGTTTCTTGATTGATCACCAAATGAGCCCAAGAAATTAGAGACATGTACTATGAATATGGCATTACTAAATCCATTCAAGAAGGATAATGATCCCATTCAAAGGGAAGAGTCTATTCAATAGTTTCTACAAGTCTATAGTTAAATTTTGCAAGGTTACAATTGATATTGGATTTTTAATAATTTAGTGTTGGTTGAAATGGTTAAGAAGTTAAGGCTTAAAATAGTAGAACACCCAAATATAAGTATAAGGTATCTTAGTTGTAGATATGTCACCAAGTCTTAGTATATATTCAATGTTTATTAAATTTTTAAATAAGAATTGATAAGGATAAAGTTTGGTGTGTATTCATGCCTATGAATTTCTTCTAGGTTCATTAATAATACCTTTAAATTTTGATAAGAAGGTTATCCATAATGGTAGATCCAATACTTATACTCTAAAGAAGTAAGATAGGAATCAAACCCTTATTCTATTGAAAAAAGAATAAGAGGTGATTGAGAAGAACCCTAGAACCATATTTGTGACTATTAATCTAGTTTATTATAAAGACAAAACATGAAAGGATATGCATTTCAATCATTCCCAAGGTTGGCAATTAGGATAAAAATTAATAGTAGTGATACACCTGCATAAGTGAAGGGTTTGATTAAATATTTTGATGAGATTTTGTTAAAATAAATTAAAGAGGATTTGCCTCTTTGAATAAATATTATCCTCCATATGGGTTTAATTCACCTATACTTCCTACCAAATAAGGTTTGGATATTGTTTTACCCTTGCGTAAAGTGATAAAGTCAATAAACAAGTGCAATATCCATTACTAAAAGTCTTATTAAAGAGATTCTAATTCTATGTGTAATACTATTTGTACTAGCATATAATAAGGATTGAGAGTGGATAATGTGTACATAGTCAAGGGAAATTAACAATATCATGATTAAATATAGGTTTACGGTACAGGATGGATTATATCATGCCTTTGTTTAGGGAGATTCAAACATTTAAAAAGATTGACCTAAAGAATGGGTACCATCAAGTCATAATAAGAGAGGGGGATGAATGGAAAACAATAATTAAGACCAAATAGGGACTCCATTAATGGTTTATAATTCCATTTGGGCTAACCAATTCCCTTATTAATTTTATGAGGTTAATGAATGAAGTTTTAAAGACATTATTGGAGAGATTTTTAATTATTTAGATTGATGGAATTTTATTTTTAATGACGGAGAGAAGAGAAATTTGTTGGGGATGGGTCTATATGGAAACATTGCAACCATTGAATATAAAACTCAAAACATGCAAATACGGATCTAACAATCCCACAAAATCTACAACGTGGAAGTATAAACAAGAATAATTCAAATCACACAAAAGTACACACACATAACACACCATGTACCATGGTTCATCCAATGTGGGCTACGTCCACCAAATATAGAGATCTCATATATATAATATAACAAGAGATTACAAACCAACTCTTCTGCACAAGAGTACATGTATCTCTACAAGAGTATCTCTTCCTCCCAGATCTCCAACCGGATCTACCTAAGTACACTAAACTGTGCCTCTATACCACCACCATGTCTCCTCCAGATCTCTAATTGGATCTACCTGAGTGCACTACAACCATGCCTCTGAAACACCACCAGATATCACATACCTGAAGCTACCCTACATCTGCCACTATGCAACCAAGCTCTCACTGTACTGTGAATCTGCAAACAAGACCTCTAGAAGGGTCTACCAATGTGCAACCGTAACCATGCACCAAGAAATAAGTCTCTCCATCATCACTGCATCAACCTATGCAAACATGAAGACAACTTCCTCTACAATAATAGATTCCTATGGATCAATAATACATCATGATCTCATGGATATGTAATACAAGATCTCACAACATGTGGATCTACAAGAATGAGCAATAACAAGATCTCACAACAACCTGTGGATCTAACAAGAAGAAACACTAAGTGCTTTGCATACTATGCAAGCCATTACATGAGACTAAATAATACAAAGGAAATACAGTAGAAGATAATACCATCTTCTCACCAATAGTGTACATGCACTTTCCTTTTGTTCAACTTCTCTCTATGAAAGCTCATGTCTTCATGCAATTTGCTTTTCTTTTTTCTTCTTCTTCTTCATCCTTTCAACCAAGGATTATGCTCTTCTTCACATATTTTTTCTCTAACCCTAGTTTTCTAACTTATATAAGCCTAGAAAAACTTAGGGCACAATAGCCATCTTGATTACATCCAATAGATTTGCTTTAAAACAAAATCTATATTAAATCCTCGACTTATAAATAAAACACTCTCGCATAGGTAACCGATGTCGATTACTTCTTGACCGATGCATGTCACTTCTTGGTGATATCGGTCACTTACTAACCCATGTTGGTTGATAATCGCGATGTCGGTCACTTTAAACCGGCCCGATCTTTGGTCACTGTGTAACCTAGTCACTTTGTAATGCATGCTCCAATGAAGCTATTTAGCTCCACAACCTAACAATATCCCACTTGGAGATAAATTGTTGAACCTTTGTACCTATACATGTACATCACCATCCTCTACACACCGTGAAGACCATCTATTCTTTCCTTCAACAATTATCTCAACAAATAAAACCAGGAAGATCAAACCATCTTCTCAAACCAAGAAGATAAAACCATGACTTACCAAACCTGCACAAAGATACAACTGATCTATGACACCAAGCCTCAAGCTCCCACTGAATCATAACACCATACCAATTGTTGGTATTAGGAAATCAAGCCAACCAAGCTCCTCATGCAATAAGCCATCATGACTAACACACCTGCAAGATCTCCCACTCAAACTAAATTACTAAGCCTCTATCGCATCCATAGCCATACCTATAAAACCAACCATGTTCTCCATCCATCTATCCATGTATCCATACAACCAGCAATCTGCAACCAAGACAAGTCAAACTGGAATATACGAAAGGAAAACAAGATCTGGGTAAAGACAACCCAAATGAGTTCTACCTGCAACAGTGGGTGATCAATCCACAAACCTGCATAACTCAAAGAATCCAAACACTGCAATCTACAAATCCAAACCCGCATAAACAACTAGCATGTCCAAGAAAATCATATGTAGATAACATCTCCCATGGAGTAATATAATAATCAAGAGGAAATACAAACATCCCCTACTCATGATCAAGGCATCCATGTGCAAATCAAACATCTGCATCATCATAGACTCACAAAATTGAATCTATCCACATGTACAAACTCACCATGTACATCCATCCATATCACTAGGCTCTCCAGAAGCTCCAAGTCTGCCACCGACTAACTCCAAAGCCGAATATGAATCCTATGCTCATCAATGTCAATAAAAAAATCCATGTTAAACCATGCCACTAATACCAAGTGCAAATACCAACAAACATGTCATCAACATACTCTACACAATCAACCAAGATGAAAGCAAAACAAGGGCACCATATAAAAATGGTAAATAAACACTACTATCAAACCTATGACCAAACCAATCCCGATCGACTGCACGTGACCACGGTTACCAAATGAATGACCACGGTTAACCCTAACCAACACCGGTCTCTATAACTAGCATATTTTCTCCTTTTTCACCCTTCAAACTCTGAAAAATTATCTATCATCTAAAACTAGCTAAATCAACCATCAACTGCCTTCCCTAAGGAATATCCAGGCACCAAAAAATAAACCAGAAGTGACATCACAAAGAAATAAACTCAAAATACCTGCAAAGCCGTGACTTCCCTCCAAAACCAACTTGTGCCTTCTGCCACTCTGAATAGTAGCAATCTCCTCTCACTCCGCATGTGCACCGTGCATCAAATCCTGCAATGCCAAAACCATGGCTTTCTCCCACTGAACACGAAATCCCCTGCACTTCCTCTAACACCAAGCTCAAAAGATAATATACCAGTTAGAAATAAAACTAGATGAAATAACTATAAAATTGATTCCCTTTCTTCTCTAAGAATACTTCTACATCACAGAAGTTTGGACTTCTTGTGAAGTAGGTGAATCACCTTCTTTCCATCCATGTGTACTCAACATCTCTCATTACTTGCAACTATGTCTAATCATGAATTTTCATTAAGGATCTCATCTTTAGACTAGAAACCCTTGTCCTCAAGATTCCACACAACCGGAAATAAAATTCAAACAACACCAAAAACCATGGTGTAAATATGTGCACACTATCCAAACATAATATCAGTTACTCCAAACGAAAGAAATAAAACATGAATCATATAGAGATACCTGACTCAAAATATCAATGGACTAACTGAGCCAACTCCATCCTCTTTGTGATCCAACACTTTGTCTTTGATCCAAAATATATTCATCCTTTCAACCAAGGATTATGTTCTTCTTCACATTTTTTTCTCTAACCCTAGTTTTCTAACTTATATAATATTAGAAAAACTTAGGGCATAATAGTGATGCAATTACATCCAATAGATTTGATTTAAAACAAAAGCTATATTAAATCCCATGACTTATAAATAAAACACTCCCACATAGGTAACCGATGCCGATTATTGCACAGGCTAATGCAAGTCACTTCCTGACCCATGCCAGTCACTTCCTAACCCATGTTGGTTGATAACTATCTGATGCTGGTCACTTCCTAATTGATGTCGGTCACTATGTAACCCAATCACTTTGTAATGCATGCTCTAGTGAAGCTATTTAGCTCCACAATCTAACACACTTAAGGCATCTTATAAAATTTTTTAGAGACTTAAGGAAAAGAATTTGTTGATCAATATTAAAAATGTAATTTAAGGAAGGTTGAATCAGTATATGTTGGGTTTTCAGGTTCAAATTGGGATTGAGAATGGACCCACATAAGGTGAAGACAATTTTAGAGTGGCCTACACCTAATACCATGTTTGAGGAAATCATTTTTAACATGTTGGTGAGATTCTATATAAATTTTATAAGAAATATCGAGATTTTTGCACCATCGTTGAGACTATTATGGGAGACAAGAAATAGTTCATATGGAAAGAGGCAACAAATAAGAGTTTTGAACTCTTGAATAGAAATGTCATTGAATAAATTGTATTGACATTGTTTAAATCTTCTAAAGTAATACAAGTAGAACATGATGTAATCAAGACTACCATTTGAGGATTTTTTAGTTAATAGGGTGGTCACAACATATTTAGTCGGAAAATTAATGATTCCAAGATAAGGTACTTCGTTTATGACCAATAATTTTATGTCATTATACAAGCATTAAAGAAATGTATGAACTACTTACTTCCCTAGGATTTTTGTTAGACACTAATCACCAACATTTGTATTTATTAACAAAGAAAAGATTAATTGGAGACATGTGAAGTGGGTAGAGTATATACATATCTATTATTTTGTTCTTAAACATATAATGGGAATACCAACAAGGTATAAAATTCATTAAATAGGAAAGTATTGCTGCTTACTGAGATTAATATTAGTATTATTGGATTTCATGTGATGAATGATTCATAAAATGAGATGCATATTTTAATAATTATTACAATGCATGTGTTGATCCCACTAGCATGGATTGAACACCATGGCTAAAATACTTCATACAAGATAGGTTATTGTTTAAAGAGTCACAATTATGCCCACATTAAGGACAAATGAGTGAGAATATAATCTTGGAAAATCATATACATGGACTAGATAGGAACTTTGGAGTGGACAAAGCCTTATCCCCATTGAATGGGAGATGCATTCAGCAAAATATGGGAAGCAAAGTTAAGAAAATATTCCAAGGTTTTATAATTTTTCATCAAGTTAAAGGAAGGAATCAATATCAATGGCTTTATAAGATAATTCTAGTTCTAGAGAGACCATGGGATGATATAAATATAGAATTTATGTTTGGGTTACACATAACGCAAAAGGTAATGACTCATTGTTTTTATGTTAGATATATTATAAAAAAGGGCACATTTCCTATATTTTCAAACTATCAATGATACCACGGATATAGATAATTTCTTCTTTTTAAGGAGGTTGTTATATTTCATGGGTTTCTAATGATTATAGTTTCAAATATGGGTACAAGGGGCAAAAATTTGTAGGTGATTTTTGGGGGACCTTGTGGAAGAAAAACACCCATTTGAATTTTATTTTTGAATATCATCCAAAAATTGATGGTAAAACTAAATTTTTAATAGAAGTTCAAGCAATTTGTAAAGTTCCTTAGTTAGTGAGAATCCCAAACAATAGAACTTAGTGTTTTCATGGGAATAATTCACCTATAATAACTTTCTCAATAAAAGCACATGGAAATCACCTTTTCGATTGTGCATGTACAAATCCTCTGAGTTTTAGAAGTTCTTATAGAACTTGTAGATTTAAAGATGAAGAGTGTAAAGGTGAAGAATTTGAAAAGTACACGGAAGTGTTACATAAACAAGTGAAAGAGGTACTTGAGCACAAGAATTAGATTTACAAGGAGAATGCAAACTGAGAAGAATGGAGAAAGACAATGAAGTGGGATGCCTTGTTTTATCTCATTTTTAAAAATAGATATTTCCAAGGGGCTTACAACAAGTAAAAATGGAAGAAGATAATAATACCCTACAAAATATTTGAAATTTTTTCACCAAATGTAAATGAGATTGAATTACCAGTAGGGTTGGACATTTCCTCAATATTCATTGTATTTTAATTTTTGTGTATATCATGAAGGAGACACATCATAAGGAAATGACACAAAATATGTGGTGGAAAAGGAAACTTCCAAAAACAAAATTTTGAATTGAGTAAATATTAGACTCAAGATTGATTAAAGAGACCAGGTGAAAGTAGTATATGGAGTATTCCAAGAAATGGAAAATAGACCCATTGATGATGCATCATGGATTAGACTAGTTGAGATTGAAGGGCTTGTTCTTACTTTTCAACATTCCAATTTATTTATATGAGGAAGGACTCATAATTTAATTTCCTACGAGGTTTGATGTAGGAGCATCCTAGGACTTAGTGTTATCCTGCATAATTTTTGTGTTTTCTTCCACTTGTATATTTTTGGTGTTTTAGATCTAATTTTGCATTTTTAATGGCCACCAAGGAATTTTAAAGAGAGATCAAAATTTACATAGAGTCATAACATCACAAAGATTGATCCCAATAAATTTCAATCAAAATTAAGAATTAATTGTGTCATTGGCTCTCCCATTCGTTGTTTACTCAAAAAAGGAGAAGTCACTATTCATCTACACAAAATTTTAAAGAAGGATCCATCAAATTCTTAGTCATGGCATGCCATAATTTTATGTTGCAGATCTTAAGGATTAAAATTATGTTTGGGACATTTTTAATTAATATTCAAGAGCTAGAGTCTACCACCTCCCAAGGGCAAGGTAGTTACTAGTTCATCATAATGGACGTCGCCGGTTCAAGATGTAATTACTATGGTTGGCTCCCTATTTCTTGGATGGGGTTTTATGTTTCCACTCTCTATACAACACAATTTAAAAACCCTAACGGGTGGACCAATTTTGATCCACCAACATAGATGCATCTAGTAGGGACTTCTTCCTCCAAAGGATGATCTACCACCTCTTACAAGTGTGGTTACGTGTGCTTATTTCTCCTCTCGGTTTGTTAATCATGTAATATGAGTTTTATATTTTATGTCGTTGGAGTTTCTCTCGGTGTTGTGATTCCCTTCAACATGTTTCTTTTCATTGGTGTTTTCCTTATGTGGATCATGTTTAGTTTTCGTGTGTTGTTCCAACTATTTTTGGACCATGAATTCTCTTATCACCCTTTTATTATATCCATCTTATATTTATAAGCTAATATATTGATGTGTTCTATAAAAATGTGAGCTCAGATTTTTAATTTATAAGGACACTTTATTTTAGTAAGTAGGAAAATTTATTACTATGAGCTTGATTTTTGTAAGCCCCAACACTTTGTGTTATAAGGAATGAACCAAACCAAATGCATAACTTGAAAACTAAAGCTTTTCTAAGTGCAACATGTGTCATAATTAGTTTCATTCACATGAAAATATCATACTTACTCAGGTACTAGGATCACAGTTGATGTAAGTAAAACACTTTACTGATGGGGACCATTCAAACTTTGGCCACTACAATATCAAAAAGGGGCAAATGTAGGGCTCAAATAAACTAAAATATATGAATCATGGGTCCAAAATAATTTTAAGACCTCGAATCTTGTCCCAATCACAAATCGGGGTTGATTATCACATGTTTTTATCCTGCGGAGGGTCCCTTTTGTCACTATTCATAATATATTGTGTAATACATTAAAAATTTTGGCGTGCATAAATTTTACAATGGATCATCATTAGGAAAAAATGCATACTCGTGGGAAATATCTTGCTAATATATTTCCAACAATGGTGGGCTCGAGGGCATTGGTTATGAGGACAAGAAGTTATGGACCTTTAAATTCATAGGGATTCATTACATAGTAGAGGAGTGCCAATAATTTTAATATTAAAAGGGGTAATATACCACCATTAATGAACTTTTGTATAGTTTTAGACCTTTGGAAATCTCTAGATATCGCATTTTTAAAAAAATTGAAAAAAAAAACATCTTAGCTATTTTGAGAGGGGTTTGGGATATAGAGACTTCTCTTAAGTTTTTTTATATAGAGAAAATGTGAATGTGAACATAGAGAGTTTGAAATCTCGTGAAATGTTGTCAAATTTGTAGAGAATTTACTCGGATCACAATTTAAGAGTCTTTGTACGTTTGTCATTTTTAGTCATCTATTTGAGTAGGATTTTTAATCGAAGAAATAGGGTTAATAGGGTTGGTGAATCCATTTCCCTTTTATATAGTCCAAAATATATCTACAAAAAATATTGCCAATTACAAAAATAAGATAAACCTAAACATTATAACATTTTGTTTTCAAAAACACAACTATCTTATTAAAAACTAAGTAGCTAAGTAGAAAATCATTATCATAAAGTCCTTTGTATCTTCGGTAGTAACATCGTATCTTCATTACACCCTTCCATAGCAGTAACTACAAATCATTCCTCTTGTAGCAATTTATTCTTCCATCACCTACATCTTAGTTTAAAGTTGATTATTAACATAGAGCAGAAATATCCAAAGGTGGAGCATCAATTATATGAAGTTTTTCATAATATACTAAGGTTGCTTCAAATCTCCTCTAGTTTTTGTTTCCTCTTCCATGTACATAAGAGTTTTTCCTTAAAAGTGCAAGAGTGGTGACCAAAAGAAAGGCAATCGAAATCTTAGCCCGGGCCACTTGACCCCATTTTCACCATTGCTATGATGTAGAAGTTGACACTTAATCTTTCCTCTCCAACATTAGGTGCAAACATCAATTCTTGTTTCTTAAGATCTTATGGGAGGAACTTGTCATTTGGAACAAAAGCCTCTGCTGCCAACTTGAAATCCACATTCTTAAAGATATTTTTAGCCTAATTCTCTCAAATATATCTTAATATCATTTATATTGTTCCCAATATGAACATTTCATAATAATTTCTTGTATTCCACCCATATTTCAATAGGTCTCGAGGTATTATTCTCTTAGCCATAAAGATATAGGATCTTCCTTTGTACCATAAATATCACTTTCTTTTGCAAAGCTAACCTCATTTCACCATAAAATGGATTGGGATTCCAAGTATCATTCAATGGTAAGACCATATTATGTATATATGGTTCACACAAAATATCCTTCTCTAATTCTATAGAATAAAACAAGAATTTACAAAATTGTTTTCCTCTTGAGATTTGCATCAGTATGAAATAATCCATTATACTAAACTAAAATTTCAACCAACTCTCTTGAAGAATTGTAAAAATAGTCCTAGGAGGATACCTACAAGTAAATAGTTGGGCCCAAAGTTTGTTAGTGTAGGATATTTATTTACTTAGAGCTTTCCTACACTCATGGGATATGATTGCTTAGTTTTAGCAATTGTCTTTGAGTTAGCTTACCAATTTTTTGAGTTAGCCTACTAATTGTGTGGAGTCAAATCTACTTCCACTATCAGTTAGTGAGAGTCATTCACCACTGATTTTAGAGGAGGTTACACATTCACCTCCTATATGTACATGAATTGTATCATTCTATCCTATGGGGCATTGATTTGATTTCAAGCCATTCTTTCCTTTTGCATTTTATCTCATTGTTATTCATAACTTGTAGATTTATATGTGTGTTCTTAGTCTTGCCTTTGTGTAATTCACGTCTCACATTTCTCACCGGTGCATACTTCAATTCATAGGATACTTCAATTCTTCTTCCTTTTTGAGTGGGCCGAATTTCATCACTCCTTGTTGGTCCTTCCCAAAGGCACAAACATTTCTTGGTGCACATGGATTCTCTTCGATATTTAGAAAGGAACACATCATCTATACTCTTCTCGGGGTACCTTTTTGTCCTCACTTCTTTATCTCTCTACTCTAGAGGATGATCATTGTACATGAGTAGCTCATCAGGTCAAGTTACCGGACCCACTTCATCTTCTCTTTTTCTTGTCTCTCTTTTGGGGGAGTTTTTCCCACCTTTGGGTTTTATCCTTTTCTCCACTTTATGAGGGATTTTCATTTGTACGTGGGTACTTCATCAAACCTTGTTTTCAAAACCCACTTTCCTTTTCACTTCCCACCTAAGTTGTGTTTATGGGAGGTGTTAGTCTAGGATATTCATTTTCCTTGTATTTTTTATTTACTTGGAGCTTTCCTACACTCATGGGATATACTTGCTTAGTTGTAGTAGTTGTGTTGAGTTAGCTTACCAGTTCTATTGAGTTAGCCTACTCATTTTGTGGATTCAAATCTACTTCCATTTTATGTTAATGAGAGTTATTCACCACCGATCTTAGAGGAGGTTACACATTCACCTCCTATATGTACATGACTTGTATCAGTCTATCCTATGGAGCATTGAGTTGATTTGGATATATTATTTCCTTTTGCACTTTATTTCATTATTCTTCATAACTTACATGTTTGTGTGTGTGTGCTTAGTCTTTCCTTTTTGTAATTCACGTATCACATTCATCACCGATGCATACTTTGATTCAAAGAGATCCCGACGTCCTCGATAAAGTTTACATGCAAGGATAATTATTTTCATGTAAGCACTTAATAAATTTTTCATTTTTATCATATTTTGTCATCACATCAAATATAATTTCCTTATATTTTTACTTATGTTCAATATATCCCTTTGAAATCCTAAAAATATATCCTAGTAATTTCCCAAGCAATCCTTTACCTTCCCAAGTTTTTGTTTTTTGACACTTAGTCGATTCCTAAAAGAGAGAAACTTATTCAATTGCATGTTATCATTTTCAAAATCCATTTTTAAAGATGAGGGCCCAAGTTTTTGGTATGTTATTTTATCTATGTTAATCATGTTTTTTTAGGATAGACAAGTTTTCCATGTTCACCATTCATGGTCCAAGATTCAATATGGTCATTTGTTGTTCCAATATTAAAATCCTTTATTCCATTTTTATTCTAATATGGTCTTTTCTCCCTCCGGACCCATTATCTTTAACTTCAGTCTCATGAAAACCCTCCATGATTCATATAGTTTCCTTACCCTATCAATTTGAGTATTTTTGGTCACAAAGTATCTATAGACACTAAATCACGTACTTTGGGTAATTATCCAAATCCTGGTTGCATACTACTATTCATGTGATTCCTAAGTAAAAAAGTACTAACTAACCCATGTCTTTGGCAAAATTTCTTAGGTTTTTGTTACCACTTTTGGTCTTGCACCCTTACTTGCTCAGTCTGCCTTTTTACTCTTTGACATTCATCATCCTAGACACCTACACCTAGCTAGGACACCAGCACTGTGTGCCCTCGTTCCCTCCGGGTGTCAATGTCCCCTTTACACTTTTTTCACACTTTTGGGTCCTTTCTATCCATTTGAGAATCTTATCTTTTGGTAGTCTACCTTTTCGGGTTAGTTACAACATTCAAGTAAGGGAATCATATAAAAATAAAGTTCTGTGATCATAATAAAGAACCAAGCACTAAGCATTAGCTATCACCACCCTAGGTTGCATCCATCAAGGGATCTAAGAGATCTATTGCATCCATCTAGCACCATCATAAGGGACACAAGGGTTGGTTCTTCTACAAACCATATACTTCATAAGAAGGAAGTTCATTCTATTCCATGCACACATCTATTACATTTCTTTACATATAGCTACTTTGCTCGCTATCAAGTGTGACACGCATAAGAGCCACCTATGGCATGATTTCCACACACACACACAAAACTACATTGTGTCTGAGATGTAGTGCAACGCTCATTCGTAAGTTCACCTTTGTCACAGTTGAGGAAAATTTGACCCCTCATCTGCATCTGTCTTTTTTAGGATTTGATGTCTATTTGAGGGTTTCAAGGTCTATACTTCATTGCGGGTTTTTAGCGACCTCGAAATCTGAAAGAGTTTGTGAGAATTGAATCGGAAACAAGGCACCACGAAGTAGTTGCACTCCAACGGAATCATGAAAGCTCCAAATGATAAAAGGAAAAAATGATCAAGTAATGGAAGAATTTGCTCAACGAAACAAAGCTTGCATAGAGGAAAGAAAAGGGGTACATATAGGGTCTTGAGTAACCCTAGTGCATGACACATATGAAACCTAAACCTAACCCTAAACCTAACCCATGTGAGATGACCCTCCAACATGAGAGGAGGACACATAAGATAACTCACACTAACACCCCCTTCATCAAAGTCGGGTAGTGGCTATGATGAGTTAGATTGAAAGAGAAGACACTCCTAAACAACTAAGAAAGATGTGTCAATGGGGCACGGCAACTAAAGCCCCGATAAGGTACCCATATACAAACACAATCTTTCTAGAAGAAGAAGAAAAGAAGGACTACGTATCCCTAATAAGATGGGTAGTCAGTAGAAGACCTCACCCCAAGAAGAGACCGTAAGTGAAGAAACGTCATCTCAGTGAAGGGCTTGGTGAATAAATATGCAATCTGATCACCGTCTAAATGTATTGAATGTCGATGATACCATCATGAATAAGCTCCCATATGAAGTGCATATGGATCTTAATGTGCTTCATCCGTTGATGCTTTGAACGAGATTTCTACAAATAGAGATAGTGCTCGTGTTCTCACAAAGAGATAATGGTAGGCCACCGAAAGCGGATGCCAAACTCGCCGAATACCTGTGCCAAATAGCTTCGTGGCAACATTAATCGCTCCTCTCTGTATTCTACCTCTGTAGATGATATTGCAATTGCATTTTGCTTCTTGCTAGACCAACTAATAGGACCTGAACCAAGAGAGAAACTGTAGCCAGAAGTAGATTTTTGATGATCTAAGTCACCGGCCCAATCAGAATATGTGAATCCAATCAATTCAATATCCACTCCTCCATGATAGTGTATTCCATCAGCATAAGTGCCATGAACATAATGAAGGATCCATTTAGCTACTTTCCAATGTAGCTCATGTGGCTCCTGCATGAATCTAGACACGATCCCAACAACATATGATAAATCCGGTCGAGTGTGAGTCAAGTAGATCAAGCTCCCCACTAACTGTCGGTAAAAGAGTACCATCAACCAAGGGAGTAGAGCAATCTGAAACCAACTTAACCCCGGAAAGAAAAGGAGTAGGAGAAGACTTGTAATCGGACATCTAAAAATGAGCTAGCAAATCAAGAGCATACTTAGGTTACGAAATCAAGATTCCCGAGTCAGATTGTGAAATCTGGATCCCAAGGAAGTAATGAAGCAGACCTAAGTCAGTCATGGAAAACTTGTTGGCTAAGGTGATCTTCACAGAATCAATAATAGAGGAAGAGCTGCCTGTGATCAACAAGTCATCAACATATAGAACAAGAATGAGTATGGAGTCATCTTGCCGTAGAATATAAACATTTAGATCAAAGTGACACCTAGTAAACCCTGATGTAAGTAAGAAGGAGTCCATCTTGGCATACCAAGCCCAAGGGGCTTGTTTAAGGCCATAAAGAGACTTCTTTAACTTACAAATGAGGGAGGAATCTTGGACATAACCTAGAGGTTGTTCCATATAGATCTCTTCCTCTAGGTCACCATGAAGGAAGGCACTCTTAACGTCCATTTGATGGACTTTCCATCTATTTGCTACTGGCAATGGCTAGGGTCAGTTGAATAGAAGTCATCTTCGCAACCGAGCAAAGGTTTCAGTATAATCAACCCCAGCTATCTGGGAGAAACCCTTAGCTACTAATCGCGCTTTAAAATTTTCGACATCTCCATTTACTCCATACTTTGTTCGAACACCCACTTACACCGAACGATTTTTCTTCCTTTTGGAAGAGGGGTGAGATCCCAAGTATCGTTCTTCATGAGAGAGAAATACTCCTCATCCATGGCAGAATCCCACTCAGAATACCAGAAGCCTCCCGAAAGATGTGGATCAAAAGCAAAGGCAAAGAAAGAGTGGGGTACAATGAAATCTGAGTGAGTACGTCTCATATCCGAAGTATCTCCAATCTGAATCTCCAAAGACTTTGCAAAGTTCTCCCAGCCCAAAGGGGACCAGGGAGGATCGAGATCAGTCGGAAGATTCTTCACTTGAGTGAGAAGGGACATATTCCTCATCATCACTACTATCAGAATCGAGAAGACTCAAAGATCCGATGGACGGGAGGATCTGGAAGAGGGCACGCTCAACAATGATCATCATCATCGATGAGTCAAAATCTGAATCAGCGAGCTAAAGAACCTTAATAGGTGGAGAAGTAGAAGTCAAAGAAGATTCATCGAACTTAACACTTCTCTCAATATATAGCTCATGAGAAGTATAATTCATCAATCGATATCCCTTCATGCCATCAGGATACCCTACAAAGATATAAGGTTTGGATTGTGGTTCCAAAGCCTTGCGTTTCTTCTTGGGAATCCGAGCCATAGCCTTGGATCCAAAGACTCGAAAGTTCTCAACATCAAGCTTGCATCCAAACCAAGCTTCAAAGGGTGTCATCCCTCTTACTACCTTGTGTGGAACACGGTTACAATGTAATTTACACAATTCGCTTGCTTCGGCCCAATACTTGGAGGAAGAGACTTGAGTGAATCATACAAGTGGCCATCTCCTTGAGTACGGTTCTTTATTTCTGCGACTCCATTCGTGAAAGGCTATAAGTAATCGTACTCGCAGAGAGATCCCTTTAAAAGCACAGAAATTCATGAACCTATTGTTTACATATTCACCTCCATTGTCGGTTTGAAGAACCTTGATAGACTGTTCCACCTATTTCTCAGCAAGAGCCTTAAAGTCCTGAAAATGTTCAAAGACTTCAGACTTAAGCTTAAGAAAATATACCCAAGTATATCACGAATAGTCATCAATGAAGGTTAGCACATAAAGAGCTCTAGTAAACAAAGGAGAAGGAAATGGACCAGAAACATCGCTATGAACAAGATCCAAGGGACGAGTGGCTCTCTAGGCTTTTCCTTTGTCAAATTTCTTTTTAGGATGCTTTCCAAGGGTACAACCCTCACAAAGACCCTTAGAAAACTTGACGCGAGGCAACCCGTTGACCATTTCGTTTTGACTCAATTGTTCAAGGTAGCGATAATTTAGATGTCCAAAACGCTCATGCCATAGCTTACTAACCTCATTTGCATGAGTGAGCAAGGCAGTGGGTGTAGAATCAGAAGTAAAGTGGGAGAAGGTGTACAACCGTGAACGGTGATCTTCCTTTCCCTCAGCCACTGTAGTATCATTGTTAAGCTCACAAATAATCATCGAGTTAGGACCAAATTCCACTCACATTCCTTCACCAAGGTGAGTAATTTGGTAAACCGATAGGAGATTGGTAGAGAGATCAGGAACACTCAACACTTGGTTAAATGTTCCCCATCCATCTCTCTTGATCCACTACTGGGAAATAGACACTCGTCGTGTCATTACCCATCGTGATTTGGGACATTCCACAAGGTTCGATGTTGGAAAACTCAACATTTGAAGAACCCATGTGGTGTGAGGCACTAGAATCTATAATCCATGTCGATGAAGGAGTAACTTTGGCTACAAGGGCCTTTCCTTTCTTCTTATCATTTTTAGGACCTTTTACAAAGCAGAAGACTCACCTTCGAGCACTTTGTTTTATGGATTCAGAACATTTATTTTCTTTTTCTCAAGTAAATGAGATAAATGATCAATTTGTTTCTTAAAACAAGTGTTTCTCGTCATGATCGATCTTCTTGTAATAAGAGCACGAATACTTGATTTTCTATGCCTTAGGCTCAGAATTCAAAGTGTTTGTGTCATTTTTAGGTTTGATCTTGGTTTCTTTCTTAGGTTGATCCTTTGTTTCCTTATTCTTTTCAGTCTTCTTTCCTTTGCTTGTACTTGCTACAAGGGCATGTGACTTGGAATTGAGAGACCGCATTTGAATGAGTTTGTCATGTTCTCGAATGAGTTGGGACAAAAATAGTCAAAGGAGGGCATCATCCAAGTATCACCCAAAGCGGATTTTTTAGCATAGAAAGTTGACACGAAGACAGAATATTCGAGACCTAGCTTAGAGAATCGACAAGATCAGTTGAGAATCTTTCTTTTCTACTTGACATCCTTTTAACAATAATCTAATGTGGACAAATTTCGAGAAGAAGGCTTGTAGGTTTTCAAAGTCACTAGGATTTAACCCTAGTAGTTCGTTTTCCAACTCATGCACTCTCATGTCATCTAGTTGTCCAAACATTGCATCCAATGTTTTCCATGCAGATGTAGGTGTTTCAGACGCCTCAATGTGGAAGAGCAAGTCAAGAGAAACAAACATGCAAAGAAGACCTAAAGCTTCATCACTACGGTTTAACCACTTAGATTTTTCAGGTTCATCATCTGGTTCAATCTCAGTTCCCATGGTGATGTGGAATAACCCTTTACCCCTTAGTTTCATTATTATTTTTGATCTCCATTCAAAAAATTTGAACGACGTAAGCAAAGGAATTGAAAGTGCATCCATAGTGAGAGAGAGAGAAAGAAATGCAAAAAGAAACACAACCACCCAGACAATAACAACCCCCTGCTTTTGGCACTTTATAATTCAGTGTGTTGATTACAACCAAATGCGACTAGTGTTCCAAGAACTAGTTTGTCACTCACCTTGCAATTAGTGTAATAACGCGCAAAGGTGGAGACAACAATCAAGGTTTGTAGGGCGCAGCAGTTGACATGGCAAGCAAAAAATAGAAAGGAGGCAAAAGCCAACCCCAGTGGTGAGAAAAACGCCTCATGTCACACGAAAGAATCCCTTTGTCGTAAGATCGTGGCGAACGTGCTCACAAGTCCACGAAAAAAGGAAAAGAACAAAGCTAAAAAAATGAGTTGAAATAAGCAATACAAAGACACCCCCTTAATGCAACACTTTATAAAAGTAGTGCGTTTACAAAGATAATGATCCCATCATCTAGAGTGCGAAAAAAATGTAACTTTGACTAAAGAAGTGCTCAAAACTGAGCAACGAGTCAAAAGTTATAGCAAAACCAATTCCCACAATTGATGAGAAAAAACCAATAAGCCTGCAAACGGATTAAAAAGTGCCCTAAACGCATGCAAAAGGTGTCGTATGTATGCCCGTTGGAAATGGCACGGAATTTGAGATAGGGTTTGTTTGTATTGCGAGGGGGATTAGCCACCTACCAATCCTAGACCTCACCCTTCGTCTTCGGCACTCGACGGAAGGTTAAAAATACAACAAGCCAAAAGACCAAATTATAATGCCAAAGAAATATAGTGTTTAAATAATGTGAATGAAATAAAATTAGTGTTTCTCTCGGAATGTTTCAAGCTTACGGGAATAGAGTTGCTTTTATCCTTTCATTCCTTTTAGAAGCAGATGAGGTTAGGGTTAGGAGGAATACCCGTTGAATGTCGAGATGGTGTGCGCGTCAAGAGAAAGATCAGCCGATCACGGAGAACTCCTTTTTGTCTTGGAAGGACTACTGCAAATAAGAACACAAGACCTCAAGATTTTGATTAAACAATAAATGAGGAAACTACCTTGGGCCCAGAAATATAAAACTTCCCTTCAAGGTGGTCGGTTCCCTCGCTAATATGAATTAACACAAAAGACTGCAAAATATCAATTAAATTATTTTGTTAAACTGGGTAGGGGAAAGGCTGGTTTTTTAGGCTTTGATCGAGAGAAACCGATGGCGGTTATTGATGACCGATGCCGATTCGATAACCGATAATCTGGTGGGTTATAGGATCTTCTTGGTAGATATGGTGTTTGTAATAGCTGGTTTTTTGGATGGTATTAGGAAATGGGATGATTAGGAGTGAAAGAATGACAGTTAGATGCAATGGCACGTTGGGTAGTGGATTCAGAAACGGATTTAGGAGGACTGAGATTCAAGAAGCATAAGAAATGTTATAACAAAAGGACATGTAAGATCTGACTTACTGGTTTTGACCGAGAGGCAAGTTGATCTCCTTGGTTGTAAACACTTCTGGTTTCTTTACTCGTCTCTGCTCTGTCAAGTGAAGATCTGGACTCTGTTCCTCGCTCGCAATGCTCTCTGTTTATCCAGAAATCCTTTGACTGATCTCCAAAATGAAATTCCGATCCGTTGTTTTGGTTTGGGGAGCCCATTTACAGGGAACCGATGGCGGTTGCGTAACCGACGGCGGTCGAGTAGGAACCGGCATCGGTAAGGAAAAAGTAGGCTATTTTTACTAAAATAGCCCACCTTCCCTACTTTTCTCCCGAGAGATCAGTTGCGGGCTTGGTCAAGTGGCTAGAAGGTCGGCTTTTGGTGCGAGTAAGGAGGCATTAGTTATGGATGTGAGTCTAGACCAAGTCATGGGTCTTAATTAGGTTAGTTTAGGGTTAGGGCTAGGTCATGATGAGGTGGCAAAGTGAGATGGCGGGTAAGGTGATGTGGATTTATCAATTACAAGGTAATTAATAAATAATTGTGTAAAGTTTAGGTAATGAGGTTAGATTGCGAAATGGGATGCGGGTCACAAGGGTCATGAGACACGAATTTGGTGTCTACATTAGCCCCTTATTGTCGTGTAGCTTGTTCGTAAAGTGCAGCGGACAATAATATGAAGTGGTTTCTCATGTTAAGGATATAGGTAATCCCCTCAAATCTATCACAGATTGAGTGAACGGGAAATCGTGGATAGGGTTGATAAAGGGTATATGTGGTAGAGAGGATGGTAAGGTGGTGGGGTAGGTCCAAGGAAGCAGACGCATGTTGAAATGTAATAGTACGACTAGGGTACATGATTTGACTAGCAAACCAGCAATGTATAGGCAAAGGTCGATAGTTTATCCAAACAAGGGTGATATAATCCCGGTATCAAGGCATAGGAGTAGCTCCGGGGGTATATAATGGTAAGGTACCGTAACGTTTAGGCATGTTCTAAGCGACGAAAAGGTTGGTTTGGTTGAGATAAACGTCACGGTCTAGGTCTGGGCAAAGCTGGTCGACAGATCAAGTCAAGGACCCTAATCATGCTAAAACATGAACAGGTGAGCTCGATTGAACACAAGGTACATGATGGATGTATAAAATAAAACGTTGATTGTGGGTATGGTATGGAAGTGATACGGCCTTGGGTCAGGCCAAGTGGTTGGGCGGTGGCCCTGGGTCAGGTTAGGTGGGTAGGTTGAGGCCTTGGGTCGGGTCAAATTGTTAGGGCGAGGCCTTGGGTCGGGCCAATAGGTAGGTTGAGGCCTTGGGTCGGGCCAAATAGGTAGGGCGAGGCCTTGGGTCGGGCCAAATAGGTAGGGCGAGGCCTTGGGTCGGGCCAATTGGTAGGTTGAGGCCTTGGGTCGGGCCAAATAGGTAGGGCGAGGCCTTGGGTCGGGCCAATTGGTAGGTTGAGGCCTTGGGTCGGGCCAAATAGGTAGGGCGAGGCCTTGGGTCGGGCCAATTGGTAGGTTGAGGCCTTGGGTCGGGCCAATTGGTAGGTTGAGGCCTTAGGTCGGGCCGAATGGTAGGTTGAGGCCTTGGGTCGGGCCAAATAGGTAGGTTGAGGCCTTGGGTCGGGCCAATTGGTAGGTTGAGGCCTTAGGTCGGGCCAAATAGGTAGGGCGAGGCCGTAGGTCAGGCTGGACAAGTGAACAGATGTTGTGCAGCAAAGGTGGACGGAGGCGATATTGGTGAAAAAGAGGCAAGGAGTAAATAAGGGCAAAGAATGGGGTGAAAGTTGGGTAGAGAACCGATGTCGATTCTGCATGACCGATATCGGTTAAGGGACCGATACCGGTTTCTTAGGGCAAAATTAAACCGACATCGGTTAAGATCGAAAAACCTATAAAAAGAAAAATACGGCCTGTCATTGTCACTTTAGAAAATTTGCAAACCAAAGCGACTTGTCTGACGTGGAGAGTTGATTTGGAGGGTTATTGAGTGAGGTGGAGCTATTTGATTGGCGGAGAGAGTTGATAGTGGGCCCGATTGAGGAGGAGGCAGCAGGTGATTGGCCAGGGACCCAATAGATCAGGATTGGAGCCATGGCACAGGCAGGAGGAGCTGGAGGGGCTGGACCAGCTGGACCGCCACCACCCATCCCACCACGACGACGTGTCGTCGTACCGGTAGGTTCTAAACTCGTGATTTATGCATTGAAATGGTTATTAGGCTAAATGGGGGGTTTGGGTAGGAATTTGTATTTTGTAGGAAATAAGGAGTAAATGGAGGTAATTTGAAAAACGGAGAGGGTAGAGAGGTAAAATAGGGTAATGCGGCTAGGTGAGTAAAATTGGAGGGTTTTTGGGCGGGTAAATGGGTAGAAAATAGGAAAAAATGGGTTTTGGGGGCCGCGCGGGGGTTCGGCTCCGAGAGAGGACAGTGACCGATGTCGGTCACTAAGCGACCGGCATCGGTCGCTCAATTTTAGGGGAAGGGAGGGTTGTTGGTGACCGGCGTCGGTTATGTATCGGCCGGCGTCGGTTGTGGGTTTATGTAGGGGTGGGGTTGGGTTGGGGGTGGTTTTGGGTTGGGTTGATTGTTTTTTGGGTTGTGGGTGGGAGTGGGAGTGGGGTTGGGTTGATTGTTTTTGGGGTGTTGGTGGGAGTGGGAGTGGGGTTGGGTTGATTGTTTTTTGGGTGGTGGGTGGGAGTGGGAGTGGGGTTGGGTTAGGGGTGGAGAAGGGGTAGGTGTGGGGGTTAGGTGTAGGGGTGGAGAAGGGTTAGGTGTGGGGTTAGATTTTGGGTTTTTGGGTTGGGTTGGGTTTTGGGTTTTTGGGTTGGGTTGCGGGTCGGTGTGGGGGTTGGTTTAGGGGTGGAGAAGGGTTAGGTGTGGGGTTAGGTTTTGGGTGTTACAAAAGGGGGTTTAGATGGTAAAGTAGATGTTATAATAAAGAGTAGGTCTAAGAATGTGGGTTGGTTTTGCAGGCACGTCAGCAGTTGACGATGCGTGATAGGATGCCTCCACTATTGAGTCGGATGAGGCCACACGTATCTGCGGCGCATTGGGCCATCATGCGCGAGGTGGGACTCGGCGGGGTCCAGAGGTACAGAGCGATAGAGAGGGATCACAGCCTGATGGTCGCCCTCATCGAGAGATGGGATCCGGCGGCCAATGTGTTCCATCTGCCGACCGGAGAGATGACCGTCACATTAGAGGATGTGTATCGCATCCTGCGGCTACTGCGTCGAGGGAGAGCGATCTTCGAGTAGATTCGAGAGCTGCGATGGACAACATACTGTAGGTTTTTGGGGATGCAGCCGCACTACTGACCTACCATAGCGCGAGTATCGGGTATGGTGACATGTACCGTGCGCATCGTCACGAGACACGGCCCAGCGGTGTTGATGATGGTTGGGATCACACCGCCGCCCTCCCGGACTCGAGAGGAGGCCGCTTCCCACGAGCATTGATGGGGGTACTACTGGAGATGGTGGAGGAGCACACCTGTTTCGCATGGGCACCAGTGTATCTGGTGTAATTATACAGGGAGCTATGGGGCTATCACGGAGGAGCGATTTGGTATTTGTTCTACATTTTTGTTGCCCTTGTTGGGCATACGAGCACATCGTATGCATCGAGGCGATAGGGCTACCCAGCAACCAAGGGCCACAGTCGTATACCGATATGGCTTTCGAGAGGTGGTTGGGGTCGTGGGCCGCACCACGGCGCATTGTTGCGAGTCGGGATGTGGTCTATTATAGACACTTGCTAGAGGGCCTTACAAAGCAAAGAGAGACATTGTATGGAGACCCTACGAGGTCACCACTGGTAGAGGAGCCGCGTACAGTGCGCCTAATCCAAAGTATACATTCTGATAGCAGGACGGAGGCCGGAGAGTACGAGGATACCCCTAGAGAGGGTACGCAGGCAGATGGGGCTACGACAGGACGAGCCACCTCCCCTCCCTCAGTACAGGAGGGATGATGTAGAGGCCCCACCGCGCGCCACGCCTTTGGATCCAGGCCCAGTAGCGGAGAGACCAGCGGTGAGGTGTGGATGATGCGGGTGCACTGGAGCATACGAGGTGTGGTGGGCAGGCGAGAGAGCAGCGAGATAATGCCTGCGCAGCCCGGACTTAGGCTGCGATTATAGGAGAGAGGATCGCTCGAGAGGTCAAGTGCAGCTCTTACAGGGGCAGCTAGCTGCTGCGCGAGCACGAATAGGGGCCTTACGAGGCGCTGCCCTTGCTCGAGCACAGCACGAGTAGCACCACCACCAAAGCACCACGGCCCACGCAGTGCGAGTGCACCACCACCAGGCCACGCCACCCACACCTACAGGCCAAAGACCACGGCCAAAGCAGGCAGCACCGCGGCCACAGCAGCCACGAGTGCGTGTGAGCTCGGGGTAGTATTGGTGTTAGGTGTGCAGACCAGCCCAGCTCCTTGATGGCGCGAGATCGCTATATGGAGGTTAGAGCGAGAGGCCCGATATTATCGAGATATTCTTGATAAATCTGGAGTCGAGTATCGGCGTATGCGGCGCATAGGCGCAGACCTCGCACAACCCGAGATCTCGGGAGGGGCAGCCACAGTGGCGTGTCCGTGGCGGGCGAGGCGAGAGGCACCACGAGGACCAGCGGGGAGAGGTGCGAGGGCGGTGGGGAGAGCGATAGATCCCGACATGGTTTTGTATAGGGACACGGGCACCGGTCTGCGAACCCAGTTGTATTGATAGAGGCCTGCGTGCCGACACTTATTCATTGTATTGATTCATTTTATTTATTATATACCGGCCTGCGAGCCGAGTACGGGTTGTACATTTGATACCGGCCTGCGAGCCGAGTATATTTTTGATATGAGAGACCGGCCTGCGAGCCGAGTCGAGATTTTTGGTAGGTATTGCGGCCTGCGTGCCGGCTTTGGTATATTATGAGATCACAGAGGCCCCGATGTAGGGCACATTGTATTTGTGAAAACTTGGTATATATATAGAGACGATGTTTTGATCCTTGTGCAGTGTTCAAAATGTGTTTAAATATTTTGTTAATGGTTGGTAATATGTAATGTATGATAAGTTTTAGTTGATATGTTGATAGATGGATGATGTTGATGTTTTTCTGTTTGTTGTACGTATGTATGAATGATATGTGATGTGATGAATTGTTGGTTTTGTGACATTGTGATATATGTAACTGATGAGTTGGATCCAAATGATGTAGAGATTGATAGTTTCTTGAAATTCGTAGTTGATGGTTGTGTATTTGTATAAAATAAATGATGTTAATGAAGTTATAAGGCTATGTGTGGTGGATGAACAAATGTGGTAAATTGTGTTGTTTATGCAGGCAAAGAGGCGGGCGCGACAAAAATTTAGATGAGAAATGAAGAAAAGAACCCTGTTTCAAAAAGGCAGGTGTGTAACCGGTATCGGTTAGGTAACCGATGTCGGTAGCTATATGACCGATATCGGTTATACGACCGATACCGGTTATTTAGGTATGAGCTTTTCTAAAAATAGAAAAGCTAGGGTGGCAACTTGAGTTTTAATTTTAGAGCCATGCAAGAGGTTAAATACGCGAACGCGACGCTTTTTGACGACTGAGACAGGTATTTGCATGAGAGATTTGGGTGAGAAGGAGAAAAGAGACAAGGAAAGTGAATGTGATCCGAGGTTCAGAAGGTAGAAAGACAAAGTTGAAAAGGGTGGTGATCATGGCAGAACGAGGAGAAGCATCCAGCAGGCAAGGACATGAGGGAAGACAAGGGCCACCTCAAGCTGCTGCAACCCAAGAGGTATCATTTTGTTTGTGATTTAACTACTGCATGTTTCGTGAATAAGATGGGGGAGAGTAGGTGGGTAGATATGAGAAAGAAAACATGATAACAAGGGTTGCAGGTGAGGTAAGTGTTACAGGGTAGGCAATCAGGGGTTTCAGGTATGTTTGTATGTATAAAAAGGAATAAACGAGCAAATTATTGTCGTAGGTGGTTGTTTTTTTGGGAAGGTGTATATAATTGACAGTGACCGGTAGCGGTTAGGGAGAACCGGTATCGGTTACTCAACCGATATCGGTTATGTATAACGATCTGCATTCTTGGAGGAATTTCCAGAATGTTTGAAAAAACCCTGACGGATTGAATGGTTGTTTGTTGTTTTGGTGTATGCAGGCAGAGGCAGGATTGAGGATGAATGATAGTGTGCCAGCGCTGTTGTCACGAATCCGAGCGGATGTAACACCAGCGGAATGGACATTGATAAATCGTTTGGGGTTAAGTGGAATCCGTTATTATTCACGAATCACACGTAACCATGGTATGTTACAGGCGTTGATTGAAAGATGGAATCCCGAGACAAATACCTTCTATCTGCCAACAGGTGAAATGACAGTAACATTGGAAGATGTGTTTCGGATTTTGAGACTCCCTATTACAGGAGAACCAGTATATCAGGCACTACCTAGCGCGGCACGGGGAGCGATAACAGCAGTATTTGGTCCATACGCACGAGATTTGACACAGCGAGGTTTATCGTTTACATATGGGGTAATGTATGCAGCACACCCTGAGGAGACAAGGTTAGCAGTGATATTAATGATAGCAGTAGGGTATTATGCGCTACCGAGGGCGGAAGGGGGAAGATTTCCAAAGGCATTGATGTGTGTTATCTGGGAGATGGTAGAAAGGAACGTTACGTTTGCATGGGCACTGCATATTTGGCGGAGCTATACGAGGGTTTATGGGCTTGTAGGTGAAATCACGGGGCAGACCACGCTGGATTGTTCATACTTATTACAATTTGTTTGGGCCTATGAGCACATGGTTTGTGTGCGACAATAGGCCAATCCCTCCAGCAGAGAGAGAGAGATCGGAGTAGAGGTTGGGATTCGAGCGATAGGTCCAGACAGAACAAGAGGCCAGATCCCAGGCCGTGACAGGTGATATTGAGTATTACAGCCAGGTATGGGAGAGAGTGACGGTTGCGGATATCTGTTGGAGGCCATACGGAAACTATATGATAACAGAGAACATAGCTGAGGAGTTGAGGGGTGTTGAGCGATTGAGGTGGATCGCGGGGCACGGTAGGGGAGTATGAGAGGATTCCTATAGATCGCGTGCGCGAAAATTTGGATTTGTGCAGGATATACCCCTGGCTTATAGACCATATATGAGGATCGACGCCGAGGCAGCATTCTCACCTCCCCGGCCAACACCTCCGAAGGGCTGAAGAGATAGCGGCCCGATCGCGAGGGTAATGGATGCGGGAACGACAGAGGCCTATAGATTATGGTGGGTAGCAGAACTGCGAGGTGTACGTGAGCGCCCTGACATAGCGGTGATTACAGCAGAGAGGGATCATCTGCAACGTTTGGTTCAGCAGCTCCAAACGCAGGTGAATGAGACAAGAGGATTGTTAGTGGTTGCGGAGTCACGGGCGGGGAGACTAGAGGCTGAAGTCCTCCATGCGAGAGGGCGTATTCATATGTTACAGGAGAGATTGGCAGATCAGTGGGTGGTACCAATAGCCGTGGTACCTTTGAGGACAGAGAGGCCCGGCGAGAGGGGTCGACAATCACGATCATCGCCTAGTTCGGGATGAGGCGTGAGGGTCTGAGTAAATGTTAGCAAGGTATAAGAATAAATAAGGATGCCGACCTGCGTGTCGATGATAGAGAAGATGTATTTGTTTAACATCTAAATAAAACTGAATATGTATGTTGATTTGAGTTATGATAATAATAAGATTGTTGGTGTTTTGATTTTCGGTGTTTCGAAAAAGGGTAAAGAGAAATGTGATTAAATAAAAATGCACAAAAATATTTATATTTACCACACATGATAAGTTATGGTAGGGGATGGTCGAGCTAACCTTGGGAGACCCCATGTCTCCAAAGTGCTGCCTACATAGCCCATTGCACAAAGCAAGGAGGGGCCTCAGACCGATGTAGTTCTCCCTTAGGACCAGGGAGAGGTGAATTCAGGCAATTTGGGTATGGTTAGGCAATTTGTTGGTTGATAAGAATTTGATGTTGATAGGGTAATGTTGTTGGTGTTGGTAAGGTATGGGCGATGTTGATGTAGGTATAGGTAAAGCGAAAGTTAGCTTACCCAAATAGAAGGGAACCATGTCCTGATTAAGATCAACACACAATCCTAGATGCGAGGCAAAGAGGAAAGAGTGCTCCGTAGGTGAAAAGAGCTAAACAAACCACATATTAACATAGGATGAGCTTGAATCCCTAAGTACCTTGCATAGGCGAGAAGTCGATAGGTGAAAAGAGTTGTATAATCACAATATATCGGATATACGTCACGTCCCTTGAGTTTTTGTTGCTTTGACAAAGGGTGAGGTGAGGTGGTTGATATAGGCGGGAGTGCTGAGAGCTTGTTGCAAGGTGATTATTCTGACGAAAGAGAAACTACCCTAAATAGACAAGTCCATAACTCAAAAGTGCTTTTGAATGAGGCTTTTCTTTTATTGAATGTAGACTGATCGATGCGGGAAGTCTACAGGGGATATTGATTGTATTATTCTTGAGGTCTTCACGAAGCTGATCAATGCGAGAAGCTCTTGATAAAGGCCGAGTATAGCGAGGGAGCCTATTTATAAAGATATGATTGTAATGCATACCTGTCCTTCGAGGGAGCAGTCTATTTATAGTAGCAGATATGATTGTAATGCATAGCTGTCCTTCGGGGGAGCAGTCTATATATAATAGTAGCAATAGTTCGGCATATAGCTGTCCTTCGAGGGAGCAGTCCATATTTAATTTAAATGACTAGATGTTCATTTGGCGTGAAGCATCTAGGGAGTAGGAAGTCTGACTCAAGAAAATCCCATAAGAATACGGCTTATTTTAATACTTTTGAAGTCATGGACTAGACTAAAAAGGGGAAGGCATCATCAAGGGGAGGTGAGGATCAAACTATGTGAGCTTGATTGTTATTATGAAGTGTAGGAAACAGAGTGTATGTAGTGGTAAGTGAGCTCAAGGGACGAGCGGCGGTAGATAAGAAGTGATATAACACTAATTTCAACGGTAGAATGGTCGAAGATGCAAGGCATTAAGGGGTTCAGGCTCAGGTTTACCATTAAGCGAAGCTAAACGATAAGTACCAGATCCATAGGTATGAGTGATTATATAAGGCCCAATCCAATTGGGAGCAAATTTTCCACGTTTGCTCTTTTCTAGTTTGGTTACATGTTGATTCTCTTTGAGAACAAGATCACCAACCTTAAAGGAGCGCTCATGAAGTCGCTAGGAGTATGTTGAAGGTTGGCATGTTCTCGACACATAACCACAACGCTTAACAAATCATCGTTGGTGAGATATCCTGAAGAGATATTCTAAGTTATTGAAATGAGTGGAATTGCCCTCATAGCCTCCACCCATTTTGTGTAATATTCGTAGGCCAATAATAACCAAGGCGAAGAGATTGTTTCGCCAATAGCCCCCATTGTGCAAGGCCGCTAAAATGTCCGCCAGAGTATGTTGAAGGTCATGGACACATGTTGGATGGTATGAGTAGGCCTCCAAGGCGCCCGATTAAACAACAACCTGAGGATGCCATGCCATCAAAGCCACGTTTATAGAGGAGTCCCCCATGACAACATAACGCGAAACACTTTTAAGAAAAGCACGTTTTCCGTTACTAGTAAGGTCGGTGTGGGAGGACGAGATGTAAGGTAGTCGTGGAATTGGTGGTACCAGGTATCCTGTGAATTAGTGGACACAGTATTTATCATACAAACTACCGGGGTTGAATAGGATGGGGCAAAAAGTTGTTGGACCACGACGAATAATTCAGAGTCAGTTGGCGCGGCGGGAATTTGCGAGGCTAAGCAAGCCATAGTATCCGCAAATTTGTTAGTGGAGCGGGGAATGGTTTGTATAGAATAGTGGGTAAATAAGGCTAGAAGTGAATCCACGTAGTGTTTGTATTTTTGAAGTTCCTCGTTTTTGCATTGGTAGATGCCCATAACTTGATTGACTACCAATTGAGAGTCGCCAAAAATGTTGATAGATTTGATGCCTAAGTGTAACGTAACTTGGAGACCCAGAACAAGGGCCTCGTATTCCGCTGTATTATTAGTGCAAGGGAAATCAAGTCGGAATGAAAGAGGCATAGGTTCAGCATTGAGGGAATGAGAACAACGCCGGCTCCTCCGCCGCGCTGGCATTTAGATCCATCGAAGAAGAGGGTCATTGGGTACGACTCCTCCGTGATGGAAAGAGTAGCGATGAGTTCGTCGGGAAATGTGAAATTGGTAAATTGTTCCCCCGGTAAAGGAGCGTCCGCAAGTTGGTCCGCGATGGTTTGTCCTTTGATTGATTTTTGGTGGATAAACTCAAGGTCGAGGTCGGCGAGAAGCATGAGCCATCTAGCAATGCGTTGGTTCAGATGAGGTTTGGCATACATGTAATGGATGGGGTCTGTATTGGTGATGACGAAAGTCTTGTGATTTAGAAGGTAGTGTCGGAGTTTGGTGGCCACGAATGATAGGGCAAGGCACAATTTTTCTACATGTGTGTACCTAGTCTCATAGTCCACCAAAGTACGACTTATATAATAAACGGCTTGTTCGTGATTCTCAGAGTCACGATGTGCAAGCATGGCTCCTACAGCGTGGTCGGTGGCGGAAAGGTAAAGGTAGAAGGGGCGGTCGTCTTGGGGTGGGATAAGCACGGGTGGCTGCAAGAGATAGGATTTGAGAGCTTCGAAGGCTTGGTGACATTCTTCGCTCCATTGGAATGCAATATCCTTTTTAAGGAGGTGATGGAAAGGTTGACATCGATCCGAGAGTTGGGAGATGAAACGTCGGATAGATTGGAGCTTACCTTGTAAACTACGCAATTGTTTGAGATTGTTGGGTGGGGGCATTTCTAGGATAGCTTTGACTTTAGATGGATCGACCTCAATGCCACGCAAAGAGACGATAAAGCCAAGAAGTTTTCCCGAAAGAACACCAAAGACACATTTCTTCGGTTGAAGGCGGACAGAATATTGTAACAGGCGATCAAAAATAATGGTTAAAACATCGAGATGTTCACTACGATGTTTAGACTTGCCGAGAAGATCGTCGACATAGTCTTCAAGGATAGTGTGCATAATGTCATGAAAAATGTAGGTCATAGCCCGCTGATAGGTAGCACCAGCATTCTTAAGGCCAAATGGCATGACACGATAACAGAAGGTTCCCCAAGGAGTTATGAAGGCAGTTTTGTGCTGATCGGCAGGGGCAACCAAAATTTGGTTGTATCCTGAAAAGCCATCCATGAGAGAAAGCATTTCATGGCCTGCAGTGAGATCAACAAGTTGATCAATACTTGGGAGGGGGAAGTCATCCTTGGGGCAAGCGAGGTTAAGATCCCGGAAATCTGTGCATATCCGAAGTCCCCCTGTCGCTTTAGTGACAGGTACGATGTTAGAAATCCATTGAGGATAGTCAATAGGCAAAATGAAGGAAACAGAAAGGAGTCGTTGGAGCTCCTCTTTGACCAAGAGAGCAATGCGTGGATGCATTTTTCTCAATTTTTGTTTGACTGGTTTGGAATCGGGGTTTAGGGTGATGTTATGGACGGCGATGGTAGGATCAATTCCTGGCATGTCAGCGTAAGACCATGCGAAAGCTTGGTTGCGAGCACGGAGAAAGGTAGTAAAGGCGGCTTGTTCTGATGTGTTAAGGGATTGTCCAATCTTCACAATGTGAGGATCCTCCTCCGTGTGGATATTGATTTCTATGGTAGATTCGTTCAGCATAGTTTGGGTTTCAGATGGTAAGGCTCGTTGAATATAAGAATCATCCGCGCCAAGGTAAGTGAGGATGGAGTCGTCATCCTGGCATTCAACAACATTAATCAAAGGCGAATCCTCTTCGATCATGTCTGGATAAAGAAGGGGAAGAGAGGATGGGTCCTCATTATCACGTTGATAAGTGAGAGGACCTATGAAGATGACATTTATGAAAAAAAAAAGTTAGGAGGGATAGATTCAGGGTCTATAGATTCTGCGGGTGATGATGGCAAAGTGGGTGATGATGGTTTGGTAGGGGCGACGTCTTCTTCTTCTAGGATATAGCTGACAGGAGGTGTCTCCTGTGTAGGTGTTTTGGGAAAACCGAGACCACTGCGATCATTATGTTTACGGGTAGTCACGGGAATGAGTGTATGTCGGCCTTGTTCGTAAAGGCCAAAACCAAAGCCTTTCCACGCACAACGAGTCAAGAAGGTGAGGGCGAAATGACGATTTGTCAAGTATTGAAAATCAGATTGGAAAGGAACCACACCAAGAGGAGGTTCAGGGGTAATGGAGGATGCGTCAACACCCCCATACGTTAGGTTAGTGCGGCAATGGGGTGGTCCGTAAGAGATTATCTCCCCCACGCGACGGTCGTAGGTGGGATGTGCATGTAATTGTTCGTACTCCTGCGGGGTAGGGAAAGAACTAACGTTATATAGGCGGTACTCCCCCAGCGTAAGGCGCTGAAAAACATCTACTAAGGGATCGGAGGTTGGAATGTTAGCTGCGGGAAGGGAAGTGGTTTTTGCGATGGTGGTTTCATCAATTGAAGGCGTAGGCGCGGTTGAGGTGGATGGTTGAGGTACATTTGAGGAGGATGGTTGGGTTGAATGTATGGGTGTCTTGATTGGTATAAGCACATCGTTAGGGCGGTATAACATATTGCAGGTTTTAAAGGGGGGAGGGTCAGCTTTTACGGTGTAAGACTTCCCCTCGTACTCAAATTTTATACATCTATGTAATGTTGAGGGAACGCATCCCATGGCTCGGATCCAAGGACGACCCAGCAATATATTATATTGGAACTCTCCCTCCAAGACATAGAAGAGTTCGGGTAAAGTACGTGGTCCTACGCGAATGTTGAGGATCACGGTGCCTAAGGTAGAAGTAATAGCGTCATTGAATGACCGCAACATGATGGGGTTGGCACACATGCAACTAGAAGGGATGTTCATCTGTTGGAAGGCTTTTGAAGAGATGATGTTTAGGCTAGCGCCCCCGTCAATCATAACCCGACGTACTCGAATGTCCCGGACGTAAGCGGAGATGAAAAGGGCAGGGTCAGGATCTTCTGTACCAAAGTCGACAATTTCATCTTCAGAGAAACTGACTGCAGCAGCTTGTTGTACAGAGACAGAAGTGGTTGGGGCAGTGGGTTGTTTGGTGAGAGAAGCAACGTGATTGGGTGTTAGAATGGAGGCGACAGGCAGGGTTTCATTAGGTAAAACCTCTATCCCTTGAAGGATCTCAACGAGAGCTTGTCGATGAGATTCAGAAGTCTGAATGAGGTCATACAATGTCATTTTTACGGGCGATTGGTGAAGCTGTTTAATCATATTTCGGTGGGCAATGCCATTAGAGACGGGATAGGCGGGTCCGCGAATGACCACTTTAGGTGGTGGTGCAATCGGGATGTTTGACGGAGAAAGAGATGCCGCAGGTGTGTTTTCTTTTGCTTTCCCATTGTTTTTCTGCCCTCGAGTAGCGACACTAATCATATTAATCTCGTAGACCTGAGATGAGGAAGATGGTGGGGATAACTCATGGTCTTCAAGAGGTGGGGTTGTAATAATGATAGATCTTGGTGAGGCGGGGACAGATGGTATAGGAGAGGGAATGGAAACTAAAGGTCTCTCCCTTCGTAAGTTGTCTTTCTTAATCTTTCTATCCGGGAGAGGTGACTGGCGAAGGATGGTTTTTAGAGCTTTGCATCCCTCCACATCATGTCCTGGCGTGCGGTGATAAGCGCAGATTTTAGACTCATCGTAACCCATAGGTCGGGGCTTAGACGGGTCATAAGGTCTAAGTGGAGGTAGGGAAATGGTCGCATTCTCCACCAACATAGCAAGGATTTTGGCGTAAGATCCTTTGAGTGGGTCAAAATCAGGAGAGGATGAGGGTATTGATTGTGCGGGTTTTGGTAATGTTTGGGCATGATTGGTTCGCACGGGTGGTGGTTTAGCCGAAGGGTGTTGATACATGGTTTTTACTAAACGTGATTTCTTTGGCGCAGAAGCTATGTTGGATGATGAGGCCGCAGATGATGTGGTATCAGAAAACAACCACGGGGAAATAGGAGTGACTGAAAACAAATTTTTTGATGATGGAATTTGTTTAAGGTTGATAGGTGGACAGGATACGCGGAGTGGCGGTGTTGCTATACCCTGGAATTTCTGTATAGGTGCGGAAGGCGTAAGTTGTTCTGAAGAAAACGCAGGAGGTATGATATATTGATGTAAGGTAGAGGGATGGGGTCCCAATATGGAAGGTAGGTATGACGATGATGGTTTTGATTGTGACAGGGGGACGGATTGAGTTTGTCTCCTAGGTGGCGGAGCGGATTTATTTTTGGATAGATCGAGTCGCTTAGGCGGGTGCGTTAGACTGGGCATTGGTGAGGTCCCAAGCGTATGGGAAGATCTGGTTAAGTTGATAGAAGTGGACGGGGCATTTGGTAGAGGTGAGGGGGGTGAAGGTGAGAACAGGGCATTTTAAGCTTCGTAAGCACTTCGGGTATATGGTGGAGACATCGGATCAGTCATTTGCATTTGAGTAGAAAAAGGGGTACTCAAACGTTCCCATAGGCCTGTCTCATCTTCTCATGGAATGACAGTCTCAGTGTGATTTGTAATTTTTGTACGGAAGAAAGGTGGGTTGTAATTCGGGACTAATAGGTAGGAGGGCGTGTTCGAGGGGATCCACACACGTTTAAAGAATGTGGTGATGTTAGTGTAAGAGATTTCTCGTCTAAGGATGTCAAAAGGAGTGGCGGGCCTTCCTCTTGTGTAGCAAGAGTGGTAGAAGGGGACGTTTGGGAAATAGATAAATTAGATAGCATCCGCTCACAGTCTTGTAGGGATGTGGTGTAAGAAGACTTGTTGATAAGAAGAGAAGTCCGGGCAGTTAACTCTTCTATGGGTAAAGGAATGATTTCACTTTGGCTTGATGGTGGTGAAGGAGGTTCAAACTCCTGTGTTGGTGGAGAGGCTTGATTTAAAAAAATTTCAATAGAGGCTTTTGGCTGAGAATCGAAGACTGCATGGATCTCATGAACACTCTCCTCGGCTAAGATATCTTGGTTCACGTTACTGTTAGACGAGTGATTCGGGAATGGCTTGTTGAAAATTTTCAGATTTCGGTTAGCAGGGGCGTTAGGATTATCGAGGGTTATATCCCCTGCGTCAACCATTTCCTGCACTATGTTTTTCAACATCTTGCAGTTTTCATGACTATGTCCTTTTACGCGGTGAAAATTACAAAAGTCATTTTCTTTGTACAGGAAGGTATTGCATAGGTGGGAGTCAAACCCAGTGAGGTTTAACAGGGGGCAAGGTGATAGCCTGACCCACTTTAAGCAATTTTTCCAGGATGACGCCATAAGTTTCTCCCAAGGGAGTGTAATTGGTGGGCTCGGCTTTGTACTTATAAGTGGTTTTCGGCGGAGTATTGGACGGTGTTTGAGATTTGACCATTACCGCGTGGACAGCTCCTTTTGATTTAGAAGAAGTGGACGCGTGAGGAGTGGTGGTGTTTGGCTTGTTGGTAGAATCAGGAGTTCGGAAATTGGGGTTTTTGTTACGCAACCACAATTTCTCTTCTTCTAAGGCTCGAATTTCTAGTTTCCGAGCCATGGTAAAGGCCTCGTCGAATGTGCGGAAAGTTTGAATTTGGAGGGTAGGGGAGATGTGCTTAGCGCAGGCCCGCGTAAATAGTTCGATGAGTTTAGTTTGAGGCAAGGCATACGTGAGTTGGTTGATAAGACCCCGCCATCGTCCAACGAAATCTGCGATAGATTCGTCTTCAAATTGTCGGATGGCATAGAGGTCGGTAATAGATACTTTCTTGGCAATGTTAATGGAGAAATGATCCAAGAAAGATTGGGCCGATTGGTTAAAAGAGAAGATTGAGTGCTTTGGGTTAAAGCACTTTACCCACTCAAGCAGGTCCTGATAAGGACATGGGAAAGGTGCGGAGTAACAAGGCATCATCATGGGCAATCAAATAACAAGCATGTCTAAATGATCGCAAGTGTTGTTGAGGATCCTCTTTACTGTTAAAACGAGTAAACTTTGGCAACTCCCATTGAGGAGGATATGAATGAAGGGGGACAGAAGGGTGAATGGGCTCCCGACAAACTTGCTCGTATGTCAAGGCGCTACGACTTCCTGAAACGGAAGCCTCCAGGTTTTGCATTTTGTCCATCATTTGTTTGATGAAATCTGTGGTTGGATGAGATGATGGTGCCACAGAATAGGGATGTCCCATATAAGGTGTTGAGGTTACTGGATACGTGTATGGGAATGAAAAGGTAGGCGGAGCTTGAGAAGGAAAGCTCGTGTGAATAGGTGGCAGAGAGTAAGTCATGAATGGAGTGGTCTGAAAGAGAGATGAGATAGGGGCAGTTGGTGGTAACGATACGTGGGGTCCAAGGTTAACCAAAGGAAAGCTAATCGGGGTCGTATGAACCTCTGAAGCTGTCGGATTGGGAGACGGGGCTAGTGATGCAGGAAGTAAGGTATTGTTATCAGGAGGAGTGGGAGCTAAATGAGCAGCTATACTAATAGGCATGCCAATAAGGAGCTGACCATCAGGCGTACGGTCAGGGGTATGAGACAAATAGTATTGTACAGCGCTGGGATTAGCATCCAGAAATTTGGCAAAGTCCTTGTCTCCTACAGGAATTTGGGGGATCTCACTGGTGTCCGTAGGGTTCCCTATAGAATGTGAAGGGGGTGATTCAGGCAAAGACACAGAGCAGGCATGTGAAACCATGGCGGCGGCTTGCTTCCGAGTGATGACAACCATAGACCAGGACACACAGGAAAGTTTCAATCTATCAAGAACAAAAACAACCTCAGAATGATGAATTTGGCAAGTTGCTGGTTTGTCAGGGGCTGATGGAGACAGTAACCGATATCGGTTTAGTAACCGGTGTCGGTCACAGAGCAAACGACGTCGGTCCCTTAACCGATGCCGGTGTCAAAAGTCTAGGATAAGAAGATATAAAAGGCTGCTAATTTGATTTTAGCAACGTTGAGTATGTTTATCAACTTATTGATCACAGAAGACAAAGTATGACAGAGAAAACAGGATTTGAAAACAAGCAAGAGGCACACGCAAATCTAAAGACTAACCCTAGGGTTAATTTTAGTTATCGTGGGCTTATGCCTTTAGATGTAAGATGATGTCAGAATCCTAAACAACAAGACCTAGGGGAAATGTCAAGTTTGTTTTGGCTTATAAGGTTACCTCAATCGGGCGGAGGAATACCGCGGAAAAGGGGGGATGTTTGAGCTGTTGTGTTAATTGTGAAGTGATTCGGTATGTGTTGTGCAGTGAAACTAAGGTTAATTTCCTGTCAATACCATGGATATCACCCCCACGTGTACGACCTGTTACTTAATCTATGTTCACTAGAATTGAGAACAACAAGCAGACCGCAATGCACGTGTTTTAAACCCAAATCGAAAATTATATTCGATGAAGCAAGAGAGATGACTTTCACTAATGCGAAACCGGAAAGCAAGACAAATTCTTTACTAAATATATAACAAAAACAAAGAATAACAGCAAATATGCTTCCTAAAATGAAAATAAGCAAGAGAAAGAAACCCAAAATGGGTCCCACCGATGCCAAAATGTTTCGCTTCTAATGTTTCAAGCTTGGGGAATAGAGTTGCTTCTATCCTTTCATTCCTTTTAGAAACAGATGAGGTTAGGGTTAGGAGGAATACCATTGAATGTCGAGATGGTGTGCGCGTATCGTAGAGAAAGATCAGCCGATCATGGAGAACTCCTTTTGTCTTGGAAGGACTACTGCAAATAAGAACACAAGACCACAAGATTTTGATTAAACAATAAATGAGGAAACTGCCTTGGGCCAGAAATATAAAACTTCCTTCGAAGGTGGTGGTTCCTCTGCTAATATGAATTAACACAAAAGACCGCAAAATATCAATTAAATTATTTTGTTAAACTGCGTAGGGGAAAGGCTGGTTTTCTGGCTTTGATCGTGAGGGAACCGATGGCGGTTATTGATGACCGATGCCGGTTACTGATAACCGATACCTGTGGGTTATAGGATCTTCTTGGTAGATATGGTATTTGTAATAGCTGGTTTTTTGGATGGTATTAGGAAATGGGATGATTAGGAGTGAAAGAATGACAGTTAGATGCAATGGCACGTTGGGTAGTGGATTCAGAAACGGATTTAGGAGGACTGAGATTCAAGAAGCATAAGAAATGTTATAACAAAAGGACATGTAAGATCTCGACTTACCGGTTTTTGGACACCGAGAGGCAAGTTGATCTCCTTGGTTGTAAACACTTCGGTTTCTTTACTTGTCTCGCTCTCTGTCAAGTGAAGATCTGGACTCTGTTCCTCGCTCGCAATGCTCTCTGTTTATCCAGAAATCCTTTGACTGATCTCCAAAATGAAATTCCGATCCGTTGTTTTGGTTTGGGGAGCCCATTTACAGGGAACCGATGGCGGTTGCGTAACCGACGGCGGTCGAGTAGGAACCGGCATCGGTAAGGAAAAAGTAGGCTATTTTTACTAAAATAGCCCACCTTCCCTGCTTTTCTCCCGAGAGATCAGTTGTGGGCTTGGTCAAGTGGCTAGAAGGTCGGATTTTGGTGCGAGTAAGGAGGCATTAGTTATGGATGTGAGTCTAGACCAAGTCATGGGTCTTAATTAGGTTAGTTTAGGGTTAGGGCTAGGTCATGATGAGGTGGCAAAGTGAGGTGGCGGGTAAGGTGATGTGGATTTATCAATTACAAGGTAATTAATAAATAATTGTGTAAAGTTTAGGTAATGAGGTTAGGTTGCGAAATGGGATGCGGGTCACAAGGGGTCGTGAGACACGAATTTGGTGTCTACAATTAGATCTAATTTAATTAAATCTAATTAGATCTAATCTAATGAAGATTTTTAGATGAAGATTTTTAAATATCTAGGAAACTTCTAATTAAAACAAATTGCTAAAATGGTTTTAGAAACTTGTTAGAAATTAAAAAACACGGTAAATTAGAAATTTTAAAAACTAACCAAAAAGATTTGATTTGTTTTACCAAACAAAACAAAAACAACTGAGCATGAAAAAAAGCGGCTCGTTTTTGTAAAAGGCAGAGTTTTTGTTGTTTGAGTAAGATTAAAAAGAAAGTAAATGAAAACTAACCTAAAAATGACTGTTCCAAAGAAAAACGACTTATCGAGGTGATCAGATGAGGGACAAAGCCATGCCTAGGAGTTACAAAATGCGTTTTTGTTGCACAAGACAAAAAAATTCCCTTTCAAGAAAAAAAATGTGGCTGTGTTGTTGAAAACGCATGTGGTGTTTACAGATGCTTGTTGGCAGATGCGTGGGCGCCAAAAAAGAGATTACAGGCCATGCACAGTCAAAATTTCCTCCACGAGCAACCACGTCAGAAGAACACAAATATCCTGCAACCACAGACTATAATGCATAGACAAATATCCTACAAAACTAGAGATCTTAAAAATTTCACTTCCATTTTAATAAATGAAAAGAATCTCTATTTTGGATTTTGATACATCCAACTAAAAAGAGTAGAAAAACCCCTGATTTCTCAAGGTATTTTGAAAAAACCTACACATGCACAAGAAAAAACACAAAAAAATTTCCGAGAAAGCTTGTTAGTGATATTTGCAAGATAATTTCCAGAAAATAGTGATAAAAAGACTTGCATGCAGAGTAAAATAATGAAACCAAGTAAGAGTAATCGTAACAAAAACAAATCAAGTGCACGTTTACCCGATCTCAGCTCTGATACCATGAAAAGAGTTTGCGAGAATCGAATTAGAAATGAGGCACCACAAAGTAGTTGCACTCCAACGGAATCATGAAAGCTCCAGCGATAGCAAGGAAAAAATGCTTAGTAATGGAAGAACTTGCTTAACAGAAACAAAGCTTGCATAGAGGAAAGACAACGAAGTGTCTTGGCATGCTCATAAATGAATAGAAAAGGGGTACATATAGGGTGCTGAGTAACCCTAGTGCATGACACATATGAAACCCTAAACCTAACCCTAAACCTAACCCATGTGAGATGACCCTCCAACATGAGAGGAGGACACAGGATAATTCACACTAACACAATCTTGGTGCGAATTTAGAGTGACTAAAGGTGACTACAAGTGAGCAACTTGTGAGACCTCAGAGGAGGTTTTCTGAGCATTTTTCATAGACCATGCACCTGGAAATAGGTCTAAGGCACCCGCAAACACCCCTGTCCCTCTCTAGGTGCCCCAGTCTAGCTTATTCTTCTAGATATGAATTTTTATGAGCTCTAGTGCAACGATCAATGCTTCGTATTTCCTAGTTTTCTAGCTCCGTGCATCTTCCAAATATTTACAAAACAACTAAGTTAATCTACCTCTTCTTTACACTTAGGTTTTTACTTTATTGCTTGATTTGTTTGGCTTAATTTATGTACTTAACTCGTATATAATTTACTACAATATTACATTTAGATTAGGCTCTTATTTACATTTTAGCTTAATCACTATCTCATCTATTTATTCTTACATTTTAATCATTTGTGGAGTTGTGATATCTTTGTTTTATGTGTTTAATATATGGATATGTGCTTTCAAGGCATCTATTTTATTTCCCGTACTTTAACTTGTGTTTTTAGGCTCATAATAGTGATTTTTCGTGTACTTTGACATGGGAAGCAATTTTGGGCTCTTCTTAAGTTAAACACCACCTCATTTGCCAACAAGAGTGTACCCTTTATAGGGTATTCTCTAAAAGAGGAGGTTTTATTCTTGGAAATGTATTTTTGGATTTAATGATTATAAGGTTTTTTATTTCTTACCTAAGATGTAGGAATACGAAAGACATAGTAACTTTCTCCTAGTCAATAAGATGAGTGAGAATAGGCATTGTAAGATAACCCAAAGGTAAGAAACTCGATAAAATTATGAAGTTATTAATACTATAAAAAGTGAATGTAAGCATTAGAAGATGCCCCAAAACATGAAATGAGGGAAGGATATGCATAGATAGATGCCCAAAATGTGGATTATGAAAATGATGGGCATCGTAAGATGTCCCTAAGTATGAATTATGAGGAGCATATGATTCATAAATATTCCATAAAGAGTGATAAGAAATGAGAATGGGCATTAGAAGATGCCAAAATGTGATAAATTGTGAGGTTATAGACTATTTTAGGTAATGTTTGTTATCCCCAAATTTGAATTTCACTAAAAATTTGGGGATAACCATACAATTTTTTTGAAATAATTCATTTGGAGACGAGAGCATTTTGAAAAATTTATAAGTGTTATAAGAAACCCATCTTTACACCTAATAGAAACCAAGTCCCCTTTTGTATTGAACTTTTCACCTTGTTCAACAAGGTGAAAATCCTGTCTCCTTTTAGATCAAACTTTTTTACCTTGTTCGATAAGACAAAAAGTTTGAATCCTTTGGATCGAGACCTTTCACCTTGTATGACAAGGTGATTATATTAACTCCTTTATGATCATACTTTTCACCTTTTCTAATAAGGAAAAATATTGACTCCTTTTGGATCGGACTTTTCACCTTGTTCGACAAGGCACAAAACATGTCTCCTCTTGAGTCATACTTTCCAAAAGCCCAAATTTCCCACTCTGCATATTAAATGCACGATCAATCATACTTTCCAAGTGTGATGACATGTTTGGGCTTAAAACTTGGTATAAATGTAATTTTTCACTAGATATATTTTCATTTTCTTTCAAACTTGCTCGTGCCTTCACCTCTTTTCCCCTCCATTTGTAGATTTGAATATCCTTGGCATTTTTGAGAATTTTTTCAAGCTCGTTTTTTATTTAACCCTTACCTTTATCCCATTAACCTATGGATTTCTTAAAGGTATTTAGAAATGTGACAAGGTCACTTGCATCTCAAATAGGAAAATCTCATATTAGGTTTTGGCATTTCCAAAATCTAGTTTTTTTCGCATGACTAAGGTTGTTGAAAACACAAAGTTGATTGATGGAATAAGGTAGAGATTTTAAATTGTTTTACACCTTAAAAATATGATCAAAATGTGGAGATTTTAACTTATTTTCACCTTCAAAATCCCAATGGAAGATCAATTGATTTTTGTGCCTTGTAAGACATATACAAAAGTCTAACTATAAACATATCAATTTTTTATTCACCAAATAAAAGAAAAACCTACTTATTTACAAATATACAATCTATCAATATTCAAATGAGTATTTTGATGCATCAAATGTATCCATATTCAATCATTCTCAATATAAAGAAAAAGAGGTGGAAGAATCAATGATTTGAGGAATGGAAATGGTAACACTTTCATATATATAGATTAGAATAATATCTTACTTATGCATACATGAAATCTCAAGGGCACATGAATCTATATATATTTGAATACATGACATATATGCAGTAGACACAAAGTTCTCAGCATTACATCAACTAAATTAAACACAAAGTTTCATATCCAAATATATCAAATCCACATTTACAAGCTAAAGAACAAAAATAGAAAGAACACAAGAAAAGAGAGGGAAGAACTTATTTTGTATTGATATTTAGTGGTTCTGTATTTTTTACATTCAAAACATCAAAATCCAAAACCCTTTTTACAATGAGAGAAATCCTTATATAGGCATAAGGGTGGTTGTAACTACTTCCTAGTTTCATTATCTTTTAATTAAGTGTTTCCACTTAATTAATGATTTACACTTTAGTTAGCTTATTTACAATTTTACATCTTTTAAAATAATAAAGCTAACTTTTGAACTACATTGACTAGAAAGAAGAATTTAGGAACTAGGAGAAGGAACACTTGTAGAAGGTGCCGCTGGAGTCTTCACTTTGAGTATTTGATTTCTAGAACTTAAAAGAGATCCAAAATCTCCATGCCTTTGGGGATGGTGGTGTTTTCCATAGCATTTGTCCATCTACTCCTAAGGAATCCTCCATCTCCTTTCCCATATCTGCATTTTACACTAAGCCTTTGGTTGCCTCTATGACCACATTATGCAATTCACTAATTTCTTCCATTTTCTTTAGTCACAACTTCAGGCTTGAATAAGTCCTCTTTGATGAGTTCTCTAAAAATTTCTTTGATCTCTTTTGATGTGTGCCTCTCTGAAATTTTCTTTATAAAATTGACACCGAAGAGCTAGAAATTCAACAAGTATTGTAACTTTGAATGCCTCTCCTTTTGCACCATGTTCTTAAGTTCATCAATTGCTTCTTCTAGAACTTCATCTTTCATTCTACACTAAACACCCACTTCTTGGAAAGATTACTTTTTGAATCATCAAAATATCTTATGTGCAAGGAGAATTTGTTCATCTATATCCCTCATGAGTCTGAGATCTTGAATACATTCTGACCAAAGTTTAAGTTCCTTTTCAAAGCCAATGATTACTCATTTGATCAAATATACTTTGGATCAAAGAAATGTTATCATATGCTTTGTGTGCTTCATCAATGAAATTCAAACCATACATCAACATTCCATCAACCATTGCTTCAATTTCTTTTCCATAAGCAACATGCTTATGAATGTCCTTGATAGCTTGAACTTCTTCATCAACATAGACAATGGGAGGGGGAATTGAAGTTAGAGGGGCAGGATCAAGTACTTTATCACTTGCAAGGAGGGATTTAATGAAACTAGAGAGGACTTGTACCTTCTCCTCAAGTTGTTCCTATGTTTTTTCCCTTTTCCACCCTTTCAATGACCTTGGAGACTGTCTCTTTTAAATTATGAACCTCCCCTCAAGAGTAGATTCACCCAATGGAATTCTTGTTAGTTCTAAGTCAACAATAGTTAGATCCTTTTCATCTTTCTCCACTCTTGGCTTTGTTATCTCCAAGTATTGCTGGCCTTTGAATCAGAAACCAATCTTGAAGTAGTCTTAGATTTTTGGTAGGGAGTGGGAGTTGTACCCAAGAGGGCAGCTACAACATCAAACTTAGGAGAAATGATTTGGGAGGATGCCTTCCTTTTCTTATTATCAATTAAGGGTTGGACCCATGTGAAAGAGTCACTAGGAGGTGGAAGCAACAAGAGGGCCTAAGAGCAAGTGTGTTGAGGGAACCAAGGGTTTGAGTAGTAGATACCTCGAGAGTAGGTGCTCCAACACTTGAAGAAGATACTTATTTCATAGGTGATTTGAGCTTGGGAATGCTCAATACCTCAAATATTTAACTTTACACTCTTCAATTTATTTCCTTCATCTTCTTCCTTTCTCAGTACTCCTCCTTCATAATTTCTTTCTTCATGCTCCTTTGTCCCTTTTCTTCTTCCTCTGAAAGATCAACAATTTGTTCAACCCTTTGAACCTTTTATGTTTTCCTTGGAGAGAGAGAGACTATTTTACCTTTTTCCTCAATTATTTCTTTTGTCTTCTCAGTTCTTTAATCTTCTCTTTCCTTGAATATACTTTGATTGAAGATTCTACATGTAGAGGAGAAAGAGTTGGCTGATTTGGCACCTCTATGTGTGTGGTAGAAACTTCCTTATGAGATGTTGATGCTCCATGAGAAGAAGATTGAGTCATTCTCTGCCTTATATGCTTTCATCTTTCTATCAAACTAGACCTTGGTCCTCACCATGACTGGGTTTATTATCTCTTGAAGATCATCCTTTTCCTTCTGAAACTAATTGATAGTGACAAGGGGTGTATGCCAAATAGTCTTATTGTATTCAAGAGAATACAAGTCTTCATCATCATCTGAAAGTCTCTAACACTTTGTAAATCCCAAAATCTTTAATCTACTGCAAAGAAATCCACCAAAGTATCTTCTTCTCACCTCATAATCATCTGAACAATCTTCCCAATAATCTTCTAGGGTAGGTGAGTGATAAAAACCCATTCTAAGGTTTTAGAGATGAAGCCTTTGATGTCAAAACATGACCTTTTGTGAAAAGTATAAAATTTGAATGCAAAGATGGTCCTTTCTACATTCTGAGCATCTAATGTTGTCCTATAAGTATAATTCCCAAAGTGATTGGGAATTGAATACATGTTATCTTTTTGTCCCTACATGTTCTATGCAACATATCAAGTTGCCTACAAACTTCCACTAAAACCAGTTTATCATTGTAGTACATGGGAAGCTTTTTTAGGTGCACCTTCAAAACCAGCCAATCTGATATATGAGAACCTTCTGAATGGATGAAAAACTACCATAGGTTGAGATCAATTGTTTTTCTTCAATGAATACCCTCTTAGTTGTATTGCCTTCCAAAGCCTAAAATGTACATTGTGAAAGGCATCATTGACTCTTCTGAAATGATGTTTTGTTTTTAAGAGTCAATTTGTGGATAATACTCATACACTGGTGCATTCTTTATTTTCATCCACTAGAGTAAGACCTAGCCAGACCCTATATGTTGTAATGGTGTACATCAAATATGAGGTCATATAGAAAGATTTTCTCTGTTGTTAACATTGACTAATTGTTCACTGAGGTTTTCACAAATTATTTCTCCCTAGTTCATGGATTTTCTTCCCTTCACAAATAATGTTTATATAAGGACACATCCAAAACTAAAAATCATTAGTTGAGGAAGGCCCATGATTCTAGACAACAAAGTGATTATATCAAACAACTCTTCTTTGAAATCAGCCTGTACATATTCTTAGGAAACCTGGATGCTCCTTTCTTTGGAACCTTGAACCAAGATTTAGCTATCATTGTTTTATATTTCTCCTTATCTTGTTCAAAAAGGCCTTGAGCTTGTGCCATAGTGAGAGTATTGGCATTTTCAACAACAGGATTCTAAAGGTAGCATTTATGTAATTGACATCCAGTTTAGCAATCACTTGGCCCTGAGGATCTCTAATTTCTTTTGAATCTGGATCAAAACAAGAAGCACAGGCTAAAATGGTATCTACACATTGAATTGAAATAGGGAAACCACCGCATGAGAAATCCCACTATCTTTGATACATTGAGCCATGGGAGTGGGGTTTGCATCGAAATACATGCCCAAAAGTCATTGAAGTCAATATGTTGAACATCACTATCTCCAATGTTGGGTCACTGATGTTTCAAGGGATGAAATATGTTCATAACCCCATAATGGTACTTCATGATGGCCAGGTTAGGAAACAAACACTCAGAGGAATGGAAACTCAATGACATTTTTCAAGAAAAATGGTATGATAGGGCACAAAAGCTAATTTGATATCAAAAACCCTCAGGAAGCTTCAAAATCACTCACCTTGGTTGCAGGAAGAAAGGCTCTCTCTCAGGATCACAAGTGCAATTTGAATTTTTGAAAATGGCTGGAGAATGCTCAAGATATGGCTAGAAATGGCTTGGAGGGCATGAGAATGGAATGCATAGGACTTAACTATAATTTTTGATTTGAGATGGTAAAAATGACCCATTTTACCTCTTTTATACTTTCCCATTCGAAAAGGAGTAATAAATGCTTAATTAGGAAATGGGCCATGTATGTATTTGGGAAATGGAGGGTTCATGAACATTTTACCAATTTTCCTTCATATTGGGTTATGACAAAGATGTGGGGAACAAGAGGCCCGAGAGAACGAGAGACACAAGGGATGTTGAACTCCAAAATCTCCTCAATTACATAGGAAATGATTTAGTGTGCATAAAAGTGGGCTTGCAGAGAATCGACGGTCAAGGATGAACACGGGGACACAAGTTATTTGAAAATATGAAACTCCCACAATAAATAGAAACCCATGTGAGTGTGGGAGAAACACGCCGATGAAGCACACAAGGTCCATGGGACATGGGGACAGTGAGTTCTCCAAAAACCCACTAAGTTTTAATACGAAGAAACACTTTATAGATTTTGATGAAAATTTTTTAGATTGGAAATAGATGCGAAGAACACAGGGATGCAGGGAAATGAAGTCTAGAAGCACAAGGGCCATGAGTTCTTTGAAAATTCATAAAATCTACAAAAAAAGGATGAGTGCAAAAAGTGGAAGTAAGGCAAAGGTGGGAAATAGGAGGATGCAAGGAACTAATACTTAGACATAACAGTTCACCAATGAACATCAAAACCTACAAAAAAGACTTAATGAAATGTGGAAAAGGGGGATGTGAGAACTAGGGCCAAAGGAACTAGGGACATGAGTTCTCAAAAACCTGATATTTCTGCAATGCAAAGGAAAAGACCCAAAATACTCAAAATACTAAAAATGACTAACTATTAGGATCATTTATCTTCCACAAGACTTCACAAAGGAAAAAAAATTTATCAAAGAAGTCACTTTACCAAAAAAATTTAAAAGTTTGAAAAAATTCACACATTTTTTGGGTAAGTGACAACAGCTGGCTCTTTCTGGGGATTGGGTTGACTTAACATAGTGAAAACAAGACAAAGAAAAAGGACCCCAAATCTCTGGTTACATGACAAGTGCTTTATCCATTGGGCAAGATATACAAAACAAGAAAATACAAAAGACACAAGAATAAAAACAAAGACAAACCAAAAACAAATACTATACAAGACATATTTACAAGACTATTTACAAAGGACTACTGCTATCTTCAAGACTAAAACAATTTCAAATATTGACCACTATATGGTAATGGAAGTGAAGTTCCATCCATATAGCTCAAGTAATATGAATTTTCACTAGAAAATGCCTATTTTGAAAGGACCAAGCCAAAGAGAATCAAACTTACCATGAATTCCTCGAGGTTCTCTCATTTTGTCCCAGAGTAGGACAATATCTCCAACTTGAAGTCTTTAGGATCTGGATTTCTTTAAACAATTGTTTCACCTTCTACTGGTGTGTAATAATTCTATCAACCACCTGCAACTTGTCCTCATCCAATTTCTACAGGTACATCACTCTTTTCTCCATGGCACTAGTGAACTCCTCATCTTCAATAGATTTTACCAAATGTAATGCAGGAAATTCCACTTTATTACTGAAATTGAGCTTTTGTTCCATATACCAATTGGAAAGGAGACATTCCAATAGCTCTCTTTGGTGTAATCCTATCTTCCCAGAGAGCATCATAGAGTTTCTTATGCTAGTTTCTTTGTGATTCATCAACAAGTTTTCTAATAATTGTCACCATATTTTTATTAGTTGATTCATCCTACCCATTCCCTTGTGGATAGTAATCAAAAGAATGTGCAAGGGAGATTCCATATCCATAGAAAAAATCAATCAACTCATGTGAAGAAAAATTTGGGGCATTATCCATGACAATTTTGTTTGGAATTCCAAACCTAACCAAGATGTTTTCTTTGATGAAATCACATACTACTTCAGAAGTGGTTCTTTTAACTAGAATGGCTTCTACCCACTTTGTGAAATAGTCAGTGGTATGTCAAAACATGTGTGTGCCCTACACTTGAGGTAGGATTGAGGGTTCCTATAAAATCTACCCCCATTGTTGAAAGGGATCTTCAATCACCATTGGTTTGAGAGGAAATGTGGCCAACTTGGGTCTTCCACATGAAATTTTGACAAGCTTCACACTTTGAGACCCACTTTGTTGCATCCTTGAAAAGTGTTGGCCAATAGTAGCCTACATGAAGAATTTTATGAGTTATTACTGAAGATGAAAAGTGGCCTCCACATGCCTAATCATGGAAAGCTCTCAACAATATTTTATGTTGCTCCCTATCTACACATTTGAGAAATATTCCATCAATCCCTCTCTTGAACAATGAATTGTCCCAGAGTACATACTATGTAGATCACAACTTAATAGCTCTTTTTTTTTTTGGCACTTAGATGTGTCTAACATTCTCCATAAGTAAGAAAATGAGTGATGTTTGCATACCATTCATTTGTTGAACTAAGGAAAAGAACAGTTGGGACACTAGTAGCTTCTTCTTCTGATGATTCATTCCTAGAACCATTAGCAATTAATTCATAGAGGCCTTTACCTCAAACAAGCTTAGTTGGCTTGATATCAAGGTCATACTCTTGGACTTTTTCTACCTAGTTGCCTCATTTTGACCAAATTCTTGTTGTGTGAGGATTGATTTTACTGTTGTATATCAGGACAAAACACAATAGAATGGGAATTTAGATGTAGAAGTGGAACTTCTTTACTACCTTTACCACAATAAAAGCATGTTTCTCCATTTGAGTATATTTCATTTCATGAGCCTTCAAGACATAACTCATGAAAGCTATAGGTAGTTCACATCCTTTAGAATCTTCTACACTAGGATAGTTTCCAAGGTGTGCTCGGAGGCATAACAATAGATTATGAAATCTTTATCAAAATCAGGACAAGCAAGAATGGAGTATTGGCAATAGCTTTCTTGATGTTTTCAAAAGCACCTTTCCCTTAGTAGTCAAAAAAAATTTCTTCTCTTTCATCATTTGGGCTATGCTCCTAGTTAATTTTTGCAAAATCAGGGATAAATCTTCTTAGAAAATTAATTTTTCCAAAGAAAGAATGCACACCTTTCTTTCTTTTGGAAGAGGAATCTTTTGAATGGCTCCGAACCCATTTTGGATCAATCTTGATTCCATCCTTAGAAACAATGTGCCCAAGAAATTTACCTTCTATGACACCAAAGATGGATTTCTTTGGATTCAAATAAATTCCATGGTCTCTACACTTTTGAAGCACATCTCCTAGGTGTTGAAAGTGATCTTCTCTTTTAGAGAAAATAATTAGATCATCAGATAGATCACTATGCATTTTCCTTTCAAATCACCAAGGCCAAATCCATTTCCCTCTGAAAATTACACCTGCATTGATGAGACCAAATGACATTCTTCTATAGGAAAAGGTGCCCCAAGGAGTTGTGAAGGTAGTTTTGTGTTGGTCCTGGATGTCCACCTCAATTTGGTTGTAGCTTGAGAATCCATCAAGCATGGATAGCATTTCTTGAACCAGTGACAACTTGTAAGATTTGGTCCATCATAGGGAGAGGATAATTATCCTTAAGAGAGGCTGGTTTAAATTCTTGAAAGTCTACACAGATTTAAATTTCACCACTCTTCTTTCTTATAGAACAATGTTAGCTACCCAAGATGAATGGTGAATGGGAAAAATTATTTGAGCATTCAACAATTTTTGAATCTCTTGGTAAATTGTACCTGCAATTTTAGGATTATATTTCTCTTCTTTTGAACAAAATGGTTTGATTCTTGGCTTTAAGGGAATATAATGTTGCATTTCCCTTGGTTTAAAGGTTTTCAAATCATCATATGAATAAGCCAATACATCTATACTTCTTTAGTAATTCAACCATTTTCTTCCTTCTTCCTTAGTACAACATTTGCCAATGTTGAAAAACTTGGGCTTCTCTTCACTCCCTATGTTGAATTTCTCATATTCAATTTGATTGATGGGCTTCTTGTGATACCTTGGCTTTGATATACCTATCATGTTTATCAAATAGATCTTCTAAACTTACTATACCCTTAGGTATCTTATTTCCTTTCATTTTATGTAGACCATCTTTATCATATTCTTCTTCAACTCCTTCAAACACAGAAGATGAAATAGACTCATGATAACCAACTTCACTTCCTTCAAAATACAACTGATTGAAATTATCTTTGAGTTCTAGGAAGGAAATCAGGTGTTGATCATCATTGAATACTTTCCAATTATTCACATTATCCAGGACACTTGGTCTATGTATCATCTCAATCATGAATTTTTCTTGAGTGAAGTCTAGATGAGGAATGAGTAATGACCCAGAAACTACTAGAGAACATTATCTTGTGTTATTTTATCTAGGTACAATGTTGATAGAAAATGCATCCAATAATTCAATAGAATCCTAGACCAAGTTCCTATAGTGCTTCAACCTTTGGTTCTTCACTTGAAAAACTCCTCTAACTTTTTAACAATAAGTTCAACATCTCCATGAGCACAAAGGTTCTTGATTCCCATTTCTCTTTGCTACTACTTGCTAAGCTAAGAAGAAGGCCTCATACTCAACAATATTGTTTGTGTTTTCAAATTGAAGCTTATAAGAAAATGGGTGGGATTTACCTTCAGGAGAAATCAAAACAACACCAACTCTAGAACCGGCCGTAGAACAACTACCATCAAATTCAAGGATCCAAACACCATTAGGATCATCAACCACCACCTTAGGAACCTTAGCCTCATCTTCTGACATGACCATATAGTTTTCATGACCAATATCTTCATAAGGATTTGTGCCTTGGGATCATCAGTCTTTTGCACAATGTATTCAACTTTTCTTTTTGGCAACAACAATTCTTCATTTGTCCATTGACAGGAATGAGAGCGTGAGACCAATCCATTTGAATTTCTCCTCCAACTTCCTTGCTGAAAAATTTCCTACTTAAAATCATGCCATAAGATGGAGGGATATCTGCAACTAGGATTGTGGCCTTGACTCTTTTTTCGGGAATGCAACAAAGGCTACTTGTGCATCTTTAATCCTTCCAACCAAAGGCACCTCTTTAGTTTCCATGGAATAATAAGAACCAAAGGTTCAAGTTAAGGTAAGGCCAAGGGCATGGGAAACTTTGGTGGCATTACATTATCTGATGCACCTGAGTCAATCACACAATTACTAAGCCTATGACCATGCTATGAGTAGTGTGACATAGAAGGGCTCAATTTTATCGATGTGGAGGGTGTAGAGGCCATCAAATTTTGCGGGAAGGGGAATTAGGAGTAGGAAAAAGACCTTTAGAAGTGGTGGATGATTGGATAGGCTTGGAATTGACAAATTTGACCACTTGAGAAAAGGCCTTAGGATGGGTTTGGTAAAATTCAGCCTCAGAAATATGAATTTTGGTCTTTTTAATATGATCAATGATATCAAAATACCCTAAGGTGGATGGGGTGTCTTGGCTTGAAACAACAAAAGTCTTAGGATTTTCATATTTTATGGTTGAATATGCTTTAGACATGGGAGTGGAAGGTGCATTAGTTTTTGACATAGAAGAGGACATATAAGGAACATTAGATGAAGTATTAGTACTTACTTTCTTTTTGTAGTAGTAGGAATAGGTGCTCCTCTCCTTGCAACTACTGGGATGGTGATTGGAACTTATTTAGATTTTATTTCTTTGAAGGTTGTACCACCTCCTTCTTCTTATTTAGTTGTTCTCTTGTCATGACAACATATGACTCATTGTTCATATCAGCAACCACTTCATCATAGTCATCATCATCATCATCACTCCTTCAGTGGTAAGAAAGTTGACTTGTGAATCATCTACATCTTCTTGAACCTCCTCAAGTTCCTCTTCATGTTCTTCTATCTCCTCTACTTCCACTTTATCTTCGTGCTCCTAAATTCACATTTTGTATTGAATGGGACCTTAAATGGAGGAGCCTCAATTGTCTAGCTTAGGATGCTTCGGGTATGAGGAAGATGATTCCGAGGATAAAAATTATTTCTTGGTATATATTTGTAGGGAGCACTCTGAGCTAGTTGTTTTTTGATAACAATCAAATCATTAGCCAAATTTTGGACCATTTGTTCTGAATTAGTTATCCTCCAAAGTAGAAGCTTTAGCCTTGGGTGGATATTTCCTCAATTTCCTTGACATTATTAGATCATCTTCTACACTAATGGCTAAATTTTGATCAACATCTAGAGTAGCAAGATTAGCTCTCCTTAGTGCATAGCTTACTTCCGGAAATTTAGCATTCAAGAAGAAACACTTTTGAATTTGGTCAATAGGGTGAGTAGCTACTAGAATTTTATTTACCAATTTTTTGAACCTCGCAACAAACTCACACATGGGCTCATATGGTTCCTTCTTGATTTGGGAGATCTGTGCTAGAAGAGCATGTACACATCTTCAACAGGTTTGAACTGATTTTCAAATTGATTTTTCATAGTATCCCAATTGGTAATGACACCACCGAGAGATGGTAAAACCAATCTCAACATTTTCCCGTAATGTCTCAAAAAGTATCATGACAAAGACAGATTCGTGCTCAAATCCTAGCAGTCTAAAAGCAACAATATGCTCATCCGGATGTACCTTTCCATCACCTTTGAATTTGGGAAAATTATTTCTATTTCCTTTTGGAAAATCATGTAATGGTTTGTTGAGCATGGAAAATGACTAAGTCCCTAAGAACAAAGGTTAGCATGTGCAAGAGGCATTATAGAAGAAAGGCACATGAGGACGTGCACGTGAGGAGAACAAGGTTTACACACCAAGTTGGACATGAATGCGCATAGGAGGAAGAATGGATAGACTAAACACTTAGCCAGTTTTGGAATGAAAAGCTAAATATAGACTTGGAGTAGTGGCCAAGCAAGGTTTTGAAGATAAGATTAAAGCAAGAAGACTTATAGTTCAAGCAAGGTTTGTTTTGGGGGAATATCACATTGGAGGGAATATAAAGCGACATGCATAGTTTTAAGCTAATAATAGGATGTAAACTAGAGTTATCTATAGAATAACTATTAGTAGAAGTACTTGCATGCTTTTGTATTTATCTTATAAGTGGCATGGCTATTCTTAGCATGCAACCTATTTTGAGAATGCTTAGGTGGTGAAGGGAAAGTCCCCACCCCTATAAATATGTAGTGATAGGCACAACCTAAAAGAGATCAGACTGTATTGTAAGGTTATGATGCTATTTTTCTTATGTGCATAATCTTATGGAGGAATTTATGATGTATTCAGCTATTGTACTATTTTTGGATTAATATAATGGAGTTATGTGGATGGATTCTAGGTTATGAATAACAATGTTAATGGATCTTGTAGAGTAGATATGATATTTGTGTTTGTTTAAAGTTCATTATGCTATATGTTAGATCTGATTCTTGTATACCTAGATCTGGTTTCTTTGTTACTATTATGGGATGTATTAGATATTGATCATGGATTTTAACCATCATGCATGTTAACACTCTTGACAAAGCTTCCATAAAAGAGGGACCTGGTACCCTTATGTGCTTCGGGTGAGCACTCAGTTATGGCTGAGTGATGTTCCATCATGCCTTGGACTATTTGGTGAAATAATAAGACTACATTTTGGTTTTGTAGCCGAGATCTCTATTTCAGTTATTTTCTAGGATGCTACATGATGAAGACATACCGGTTGACTTTGGCTAGCATTGAGGAATGGTTAGACAATTTAGAGGAAGAATATGCACACATATTTAACACTAGACCTAAATTTGATGCATGCACGTGGGTTGAACATAATCTATATCATGAGCTCTATGAGATGATTTTCACCTTTTACCATAGATTTGTATGAGTGTCCGGTAGCGTACACTTCCAAGAGAAATTAGAGGTTTCAAACAATTGTTTGGATAAGGTAGAATTCCGTGATTTGCATGATGTTGATTTGACTTGGACACGCACTATAGATCAATGGTGGAGTGGTGTTTTGAATAGCTACATTTTGGACTATGTAGTTTCTAATTATTCTTTTCTAGAGGTTGCTTAGCTCCAATTCCTACGCAAACCCAGAGGATCTTATTTGCATTCTATCCCTTTAGTGATTAAGATCTTAATCGTGACCTTGGATTTTAAACAACATTTTATGACTAGCTAAAACCCCACCACATGCGGTGGCAAAGCAGGTGTTGTGAAATATGGCGGGCTTAGAGGTAGAAAGGTAGAGAGAAGAAAGACAGCCTCAAGTTTAATGAGGTACGTGAGAGGGATTTAGAGAAGCGGCTTGAAGTTGCATAACACATGTCATTGTGGAGAGAGATGGCTCACGAAGGATTTGGAGCTCACATAGAGGACATGGAGCCAAAGCATCTGGAACTCTCCCATTTTGGTAATCATGGTAGAGAACCCTCTTTGACCTCAGATGAGAGTGCATTGGTGGAAACTAAAAGGACTTTAGGCACACATTTGACCCTCCTAGTGACTCTATCCCTCGCACTTGGTTTTCCGGGCTATGATAGTCATTAGTAAGAAAGCTAGTGTGGGTAGTAGAGTAACGACAGATAGATTTAATTTGTGACCAAGTTCAAGAGTTAATTAGGTAGGTTATTCATCTATGGTGGCGCAATTGTTTTTTGTGTTATTTGGAGGTTTGGTTAGAGGTATATTTTCTCGGATCGTCATCATCATAGTAACGTTGGTATCACATCTCGGAAGTAATATAACTTCGTAGAGCATGGGAGTTCTAGTTAGTGTAGAAGAAGGACGGAAGCCTCACAAATATTAGTGATATGCTATCAAATCAAGTACAAAGAGTGAAGGTTGTAATATTTATAGATATTGGACAACTGGGTACAAACAGAGAATAAGTTGTATAGGTGCAATAATAAACCATACATGAAATAATACAGACAAATATGTTGTTGAAACAATGTAACAATAATCCTACAACAACCTCACATATGCATAATAAAAACAATACAAATGGTTATAAAAACATAACCATACAACAATAATATTAAACCACCTAATTACCTAAGTAACTACCTCAGTAAAATATAATTAACTAAGGTACAATGCATAATTACTTATAGTAAACTATGTTTACCCTAACATTCCCCCTTAATTTTGTATTTCCTCAAGGGAGGTGAGAGGAACTCTCTAAACAACTCAAACTTGTCACGTGCAAGTGAATTTGTGAAGATATTTTCTCGTTGTTCATCTATTGGAAAAAATTGAAGTTGTATGTTGTGTTTCAAGACATGCTCGCATATGAAATGAACTTGTACCTCGATGTGCTTTGTTCTCTCGTGAAACATTGGATTACAAAAATTTTGAGAACACCTTCATTGTCTACATACATGGTGGTAGGTTTTTCCTATGGTATTCCAAGTCCTTCTAGTATGTGACGTAGCCATATCGCTTCGCAGACAGCTTCACCTGCAACATGATATTCAGCTTCTGTAGAAGAGCGAGAAACAAAGTGTTGTTTCTTGCTTCCCCATGATATTAGTCCAAATCCCAAAAATAATACAAATCTAGAAGTGGATTTTATTTCATCAATGTTACCTGCATGAGCCAATCTAAATATCCAAATCAAGAAGAAGTTATCATTCTTCTTTTATTCTAGAACAAGATCTATTGTACCCTTTGAGATATCTCAAGATTCACCTTGCTTTGCCTTCAATGACAAAATCTAGGTTCTGTATGAACCTAGAAAGATAGCTCATTATAAAGTTAAAATCTGGTCTAGTATAAGTTAGGTAAATGAGATTCCCAATCAACTGTCGATAGAGAGTTAGCATCTACCACAGGAGATGGATCTAAACGAGATAACTACAGTCTCATCTCCATAGGTGTAGTAATAGGTGTGCAATCCATCATCTTGAATTTCTCGAGTTTTTCTTGGTATAATTCAACTAAGAAACAAATATGTGATTCTCTTTTTGCCATACTTCTAATCCAAGACAATAGTGCATGAGCCCAAGATCTCATGTCAAACGATCGATCGGTTAAGATCTTTCTTAGTTGCATCGATCATCTTCACTTGAACTACCAGTGATGACTAGATCATCGACATAGACAACAAAAATCACAATCTCCCCCCTTGTTTTTGAGGTAGATATTAGGATCATATGGATTTCTGACGAATCCATGTTGAATAAGATGCTCATTAATTTTGATGTACCAAGCTCGGGGTGCCTATTTAAGGCCATATAGAGATTTCCTAAGTCTAGCATACCTTTGTTTCTTCTCCAAGTATAACATATCCCTCAGGTTGAGTCATGTAGACTTCTTCATGTAGATCTCCATTCAGAAATACACTTTTCACATCCATCTGATGGACTTTCCAACCAAACTATGTAGCTAGAGAAAAGATCATCCTGATCATTTTGATCTTAACTGTGGGAGCAAATGTCTCCTCATAGTCTATGCCTTCCTTTTATGCATACCCCTTTGCTACCAGTATTGTTTTATACTTGTCTATGGTCCCATCTAATTTGTACTTTGTTTTGAATATCCATCTGCAACCAATGGGTTTCTTCCTAGTGGAAGATCGACAAGCTACCAAGTTTTTTTTTCATTATTAACTGATATTCAACATCCATGACATATTTCCAAGCTTTTGACTGTAGGTCTTCCTAGACAGTAGATGGCTCAATAGATTCAACAACTCTACTCATCAAAGAAAATTTTACTTCTTCTCATGCTTTACTATGATTCTGTGGTCTAGTGGTGGATGTATCCGGTGGAGCATCCAATTTTTCATCTTGTATCATGTTAGTATACCACTTGGGAATATGTTGAACTACTCCCATGGGTCGTGGTCCTGTCTGATCATCACCATCATCCCCATCATCACTGTCATCATCATCGGCGGGAACATCATCTTCTATTTTCACAATAGGTGAAATATCTACATCAGGTGAGTCTGGAGGAGGAGTCTCTGCTTCCTTCTTCTCAAAGAACTCAACATCTTTGTTGGTGTAGAATTTTTGGTCTTTGGATCCATCAATCTATACCAAAGAGTCTCTTCACTGTAACCAATGAAGATGAGTTTTTGTGACTTCATATCCAACTTATTTTTTCTGCTTGGGTATGTGCATGCTTGCTTTACACCCGAATACTCTGAGGTGTGCAACAGATGGCTTCCTCTTTGACCATGATTCATGTGGCATCACTCCATCAAGAGAAACTATGGGCACTCTGTTTAACAAATATACAACTGTCTTTGTTGCTTCTGCCCAAATTTCCTCGCTAGTCCAGAATCATTGATCATACAATGTACCATTTCCATGATAGTGTGGTTTCTTCTCTTAACAACACCATTTTTTTGTGGTGTGTGTGGAGGAGGCATCTGTCGACAAATCTCATGATCTTGAAGGTAGGATTTAAACTCATTATCGGAGAATTCCCCCTCGATCTAAATAGAAATATTTGATGTGACGACCAATCTTGTTCTCTATATCTACTTTGAAATTTTTGAAGTTCTCAAAAGCTTCACTTTTTTTACGAAGACAAAATATCCACATTTTTCTTGAGTAATCATCAACACAAATAATGAAGTATTGAAATCTAATGATTTGGTTACATCAGACCACAAAGATCGACATGAACCATATCAAGCTTGCCATGAGCTCAATAAGTACTCTTCTAATGAAGCTTTGTGTTGTTTTCCTACTAGGCAATGAGGACACTTATATGTATCCTTCTGGAGAGATGGAAAACCTCTCACCATGTTATACCGGTGAAGTGTTTCAAGATACTTGAAACTGATGTGACCAAGTCTCCTATTTCATAACTATGCAGAGGAAGAATTCTTAGCCACAAGTGATTGATCATCCCTATGGAAAAACTCTAGCTAGAGCATATACCCCACATTGGAGGCTTTTGCAACATTTTTTTTGAGCCTTGTGATTTTTCTCGAATTAAACAAAATTTCTTACCAGAATAACTATCAAAGTCAATATTTAGATTTTGATCTAGAAGATGACTTAATGATAGCAGATTATTTTTTAACCCGGGACATATAGTACATCCGATAGTCTATAATTACGTAAACCGAGAGGTGGAGAAATGTTCCCAATCCCTCAGACTTGTGTAAGAATAATCATCACCTAACGAAATATGATTTTTCGAAGGTGTGTCCCTCATTTTGGTAAACTAGTCTCTGTTCCTGGTCATGTGTCAAGTGGCTTCTGAATCAACATACCAAACAACACTAGATGATGTGGATGGTTCACTGAACGAGAAGTGTCCAAGAACTCCTCATTTTTTGAATGTTCTTTCTTGCCTATATTTCCTTGTTGATGGGGTTTTCTTCACCAGCCCCCTTCTTCTACCCTTGGTTGTAGTGTGAATGTCACTTATGAGATTGTTGATTTTGAGGTCTATAATTACTTGATGAACCTTTCTTGTATGTATTATACCAACAATCTTTCACATCATGTTCTTTGTTGTAGATAGGACATTTATTCTTATTCTTGTCCTCATGCTTTGAAGCTATTTTTGGGACTTTTGAGAGGAATGAGATTTCCTTTTCCTTTTCCTTTCTGATGAGAAGATAATGCATGTTCCTCTTCATCATATTTGTTGTAAAATGCTTCTTCTTGTTGCAGTAGATTCACTAGCTTATCAAAACTAACTGTTTGATCTAAAAAGTTGAGTGTCATCACAAAAATGTGGTATGAAGGAGGGAGTGCTCTCAAAACAATGGGAATGAGAGTTATGTCGGTGACCTCCTCTCCCGAGGATACAAGTGAATCCCTTAATTTTGTAACTCTTCTTAAGAAAGCTTCTACTTTCTCATTCTGTTTGAATTTTAGTGTGTGTAACTGACTCTGCAAATTCAAAATTATGTTCTTATTTTTGGCCTCATATACTGTGCTCAACTTATCCCACACTTATTTTGCTATTGTGGCATCTCAAATGTGACGTTACACTTCATCGATTACTCGCAAAATAGGATTATGACTTTGGCCTTTTGATTGGACATGTCAAACTTCCTTTGTTGAGTTACATCATCTCGGTGATCTCGGTTACGTAACCATTCACAATAGAATATATCTCCTCAAACTCAATTTGTGTTTTGATCTTATTTTCCATGCAACATAGTTATCTCCTCTTAGGAGTTGTGAGTCTAGAAGAAATAGCTTGGGGACGTTGGTGCCCATTTTCTGAATTCACTGAAAAATGGTAAGGCTCTTATCACTCTAGGTATACGGTCTCCCAATATATATACCATCATTTTGATATACCAAACCTTTCTTTATGCGTGCCCTTCTGATATACTTGTCGGTGCGTGGAAGAAGCTTTCCTTTCTATATACTCAACAAGACATGAAAGAGAAGTTAACGTATGTGAAATAATATGATACATGGTACAAAGACAAGACTTTTGAAAGGGATATGTGTGATTATTGAAATTGACACAAAGAAATATTCTCATACGCGTGCATAACTTCGTTATATACTTGAATAATTTTAGTATCTGGATTTATGTCTTGCAATCATTCACATACGGATGGGATGGTTCAAAGTGTGTGCACTGTGTCCTTATTATTCCCTATCGATTTATAGGGACAATTCCCAGATGACATTGTTAAATCTATATTAGGCATTAAGTGTAGTAGTAGTCACAACATCTTTACCTCGTAAGCGCTTCCTGAGGCATTGTATGTACCGAATCTTTATGAATGAGATCCAAAGATCTTGTGAGTGTAAAAGAACCTAAATTTCACTGATTTTGTTTACAAATATCTGCCAATCTTTAGCAGTAACAATGTTTACTGTCGAATATGGAAACTTGAAAATTAATAAAATCCACTAAAATACACTCGAAAATATATAATTACATCTAATGTGTAAAAAAATTGAATGTCGGGGTAAAAAAAAACTTTTGCGAGGCCCCTGGCCTCTGAGCTTAGTATGACTCTCTGTGTAAAAACCACACTTAATAAGCAATTTTTGGATGTCCCTCCTTTAGAAAAAATACTCGGAATGAAGTTTAGAGTGAAATGGGAGAATTTTTTTCCCTAAAATTAGGTTTTCTCCACTAAAATCGGTGGGGGTTTAGTTGTGGTCAAGTGCTCTAGAGGAGGTTTTTTCCTCTAACTATAGTGGTTTCTCTATAATTCTCCGCCATGTGTAAAATGTTATAAAACAAAGGTTGTGCGGGGGTCGAACCCTAACCTCCCCTTATAAGACTCTTAACAACCCCTACTAGCCACTACGCAACGCTCAATGCGCTGAGATAGAAATCAAGCAACTTAGATTTAAATTTCACAAAAAATCACTAACATTTTAAAACTTGAAGTGGCTGCATAGACCGGAGGAAAGTGGTACATATTGGTGCATCCACATGGCTATGCTAGGGGATGGAGCTTTAGGTTATCCACTAAGAAACCGCCTTTATTTTATCTTATATTTATCTCCGCCTTTGTATTTTGTTGGCCATTAATTTGATTTGTTATGTCTATTTTGTTTTGCGGGATCCACCACTTTCTATTGTTTTTTATTATTTTCTAATTCCATTTTCCTTTGCAATCTTGTGTAATGGTCACCAATTTGTGTTATATCTCTTTGCTTATCTTTTTGAATAGGTAGAAGCTTGGTTGTTGGGTCATTGAGGCGAGATGCGGTGGTGGGCACGGTGGATTATTGGTGTGGACTTAGACAGGATCAACATGGGACTTGTACAAAGGGCTCATTGCTTATCCACTTACTTTCCACAAAGAAAAATCTGGCTCCAATGAAACTCGGCCTTTAGCTCATTTAGGACATGGATCGTGCTTGGTTGTTTGTGTGTTTTCTCGCTTAGCGTTGTATTTGGATCGACCACCTCGGGAGCTCTGGTGGAGGTGCCTTCCAAATGAACCTGCACTCGCCAATGTGTGGCTCACACTTACCAATGTGTGGTTCAATGCATCACCACAGATCAACTCAAATTCGGTGAAGCCAAACCGACCTCAACTCACCTAGTATGGGCTTAAACACTTTTATACAGCTTGTTTAGAATGCACAGAGTAACTCGTCCTTGTGGAAGATGGCCAATGTAATCCCGATGCAACTTGGTTATGGCTCTATTCAAATACAATGCAACTCTCCGATTAATTATGTGGGTAACTCACTAGGAGCTCAAAGATCTTAGTTAGAGCTCACCTTGAACTCGAGTGGGGCTCAAATTTGCTGATCACTTGAAATGCAGTAGATCTATGGTCTTCTCTGCAAAGATGTATGTAATTTTTTTATTTTCAATATAATTTCTATAAACTATATATGGCTCCGTGAAGAAAATAATTCTTGGTGTAGGGGGCACCGTAGTGTAAAAAAATTCTTTTGTTTTACATGGAGATAGAAAATGAGGTTATGGGGATGCAAGGATGGGGCTAGGAAGTTGCAGAGGCTACACAAGCTCTCAATTGTTGCAAATGCTTCTCCAAGCTCCTCTATCTCTTCTACATTCTCTTTGCACACCTTCTCTGCTCACAGGGGCTCTAACCTGCTCTGGTACCAAATGTAGAAGAGGGACAAAAGCCTCACAAATATTATTCATATGCAATAAAATAAAGTACAATAGTGAAGCCTACAATAGTTATAGATATTGGACAACCGGGTATAAACAGAGAATAAGTTTCACAGGTACAACAAAAAACCTTATGTGAAATAATATAGATGAATATGTTTTTGAAACAATGTAACAATAATCCTACAACAACCTCATGATGCATAGTAAAAATAATACAAATGGTTATACAAACATAACCATACAACAATAATATTAAACCACATAATTATTTAAGTAACTACCTAGGTAAATAATAATTAACTAAGGTACAATGCATATAACTTATAGTAAACTATGTTGACCTTAACATTTAGCACAACTATTGGGACACAAGGTAGCACATCCTCCGGTCTAGTTCCTGTATAGGAGGGGGTCAGGAGGATTAGGTGGCTCAGGATCTAGTGGATTTGGTGGTTCTGTGGGCGAAGCAAACACAAGAGGTAATACAAGTTCTGGATCTGGTGGGCACAGATTCCGTACTAACCTTAGCAATTGTATTTTGAGATGTCTATTTGTCTCCCATAATATAGAGGAATTGAAGATGCATATGACCACGTTAATATGCATGAAATACTATGGCACGCTAAGGGGGTTACAACTCCCAAGCGTAAGGAAAGTCATTTTGTAACTACTTTGTAAGGGTGCGCGCATAGTTGGTACATGAAATATGATCCAAACCAAACTTGTGTGGACTATACCACACTGCATGATGCTTTCTTAGCAGAGTTTCACATACCTGAGTTTAAGAAAAAGAGCATCTGCATGTTGAAGGACATCAAGCAAGGCATGGCTGAAAGTTTTAGGGAGTATGATGTGTGATTCAAAACTCTGTTATTGAAATTATCTTATGACATTCACCCGATTCCTCATGCTCAATGGTTCATTGGAGGTTTGATCACACCTTTTAGAAGGTTGCTCTCAAACAATACTTATACAAACCCATGCGAGAACTTGAGGTAGCTCTGCATACTGAGGTAGTTGGGAGCGTAGATAGTGGATTTAGCCCATTTTTGGAAGCTCGGATTGTTGTGATGGAAAAGTAGTTAGATAAGTTGTCAGCTAATTCAGCTCATGAGACACGCAGTGGTATTTCGTGCATAGACTATGAAGTATAAGGACATACTAAGGATAGTTTCCCTCATAAATCAGTGCACACCATGTTGTTGGACTATGAGATATGTCACTTGGATCATGATTCAAGTAGGTTCCCATTATTGCAACGTGCGATAAGAAATAATATATCTTGTTGCTACAATATTTACAGTGTCTATCACTTGTGACATAAAAACTACAGTTGATTGATCATATTCATGATGTCATTTATACTAGTGTACATCGGACCAATGTTCCAAGGAGTAAGGCAAGCATCATGATAATTATCAAGGGCACTCGATGGGAGTGGTAGAGGTAGAGGTTAGGGATACCATGGAGGATTCGGAGGCCAAGGTCACGATACTAGAAAGAGTGAGTTCCCTCATGGAACATGTTACACATGTGGATCCCCTGATCATTATAAGTGTGAATGCCCTCAGAATGTTATTTTCTCCTTTTGCGGAAAGAACCACAATTATGAAGAATTCATGAATTTGTATGAGCACCTGAGTAAGAAGCACAAATAGGATAAGGGCACGGGAATGGTTAGAGTACAACGCTCTATGGGAGATCAGTGGCTGCCAAAAGTAGCTCTTGATCCTGATATGTTTCTCATGTTAGTCACTACACACGTTGAGGTTGCACACACCAGGGAATTTCTAAAGTAGAAGCCTATTATTACAAAAGAGGAGGTATTGCATGCAAAGTATCCAGAGCCTACTCATCAAAAGGAAGTTTATCAAGAGACCATGGAAGTTATTAGAAACTTGTAGGGTGAGATACAATGTGTTGGCTAGATTTTCTGCATAGCACAAAACCTAGGCAGTCATGAGATAAATCTCCCTCATTTTACCGGTGAGGCTCCCGTGTCAGATTTGTCAATTAAAGTATGCTAATATCTAAATGGGGTTTTACTTTAACTACTCAGTTCATGAACCATAACTGAACAGATTCTGCAGCAAGTAAGCAGTTGTTTAAGAAAGGAAATATTTATAGAGGAAGGGAAAAGGAATTATATCAACACAGAGAAGAAATGAAGAAGATGTGCATCCCAATCAATAGATAGCAGAGTTGATTGTACGCACATAGAAGAAACCACTAGATATAAACACAAAATTCTAAAACAAAGGCAGCTCTAGATCCAGATCTAAAATAACACAAAGTTTATTAAGAGATCTAAGATTAAAAGCAAGAAACACAAGATACACATGACACAAAGTTCTCCAAAAATCTGCTCCTTTGTATTCCTTTGCTCCAAGTGGCTCTTAGGGGTTCAAAGACACAAAGTCTAGAACACAATATTGTTGCTTACAAATTCGATCATTAACTCAAAGGTTCTTCTCCTACTTATAAAATGTAGGAGGAAAAGTACAAATGGGAAATCTAACTGAACTAAAACATAAAAAACAAGTAAGATGACATTTGGAATCATCCTCAACTAACTTCTCCTTAAGTTACATGTATCACTTAACTAATAGAATTGTTCCACATGACTTTTAAGTAATGGTTGCAAAACCAATAACTTAAAGTTTTACAATTTCATCCGGGAACATAGAAAATAGAAGAAGAAATCATGTCAAATTCATGCCGGTTTGTAACATTTATGTTTTTTTTTGTTCGATATCGGATATACTTGTCAAACATGTGATTCAGCAAATTCCCATATGTTTTAGCCACTTTGCTTCCTTCTCTGTCCTAAACTACGCAATCCTTCATTCAACACTTTGATGCACACTTCCACATCTTCCAAGCTTGGCCCAAACCTCGTAATATCCACCTGCGCGCCACCAGTCTGCTAATAGAGTTCATTGTGAAAGGCTTAGTAGCTTTATCAATTCTCTTTTGTACCATCAGAAGAGACCCTTCCAGGGAATTAGGCACCTTGGTAGGAATGATCCGCACATATGAAGTAACACCTCCAACCACATCCTCCTCGGTGAAAGAAATGATACTTGTTTGGTAAGGATGATGTCCTACTCTCAAGTGCATGCATCCTCTTTAGTAAAACTCGCAAATCTCAAAATGGAAAATACTTTGCAAACTCTAGCTGCTTCTCCTTCTCAACTGATCCATCTAGTATAATTTTTCTCATGTGACCAATACATCTCCCAACAGCTTGTTGATCTCTCCCAAAGTACTCAAGGTTACTCTCGATAATTGTGTTCATATCTACGATTCTTGTCACCCAATTGCTTGACTGATTTGTTGCATCATCCATAACCTTTAGGTGGGCTGACACCTCTCCAAGTTGTATAGAAGCTTGACAAATAATCAAATCCTTCCATTCATCAATAGCTTTTACTTGATTGCTTGCATCCTCTATTTCCTACATAAGATGATCACTCACCTTCTCTGAAATGGGCTAAATGGAATGCTTAGCAACCTTGGCTATGATCTCATACAACCGAGATACTTGCTTCAAAGTTCTTCTTTCTCCGCCTTTTCATTGTCAAACCTAAGGAATAGAGCATCTATCAATATCTACGTGTCCTACTTCAATCCTTAAGTGGTGGCTTAACCGAGGGGTACTTTGGTTCTATCACATCTTCTGCCATGAGCTCATCCTCCTTCTTTCCTTCCTGCCGGAATTGACATCTTAACAAACTTCTACCCCGACTCCTCGATGATCAACCTTGAAGTTACCTTAGCAATATTTAGGCCTTTTGTCTCTTCCGCCTGGACTTTGGAGTAGCCGCAAGTCATGTTCTTCCAAGTTCATCTCCACTCTTGCTTCTGGAACCAATTGTGAAGCTAACCATCTTGAGAAGTTACTTCTTAGAGAATGAGAAGTCGCTGAGTGCACTACCATCTTTCGCTTAGCATCCTCTCCATTAGAAAGTGCCACAGTGTCATGGCTACCATCTTCCGAATCGTCCAAGGACAAAGCTCTTTCGAACTCCGCCATCTACGGCTTTAACATTTCTTCTAGAAGGGGTGTTGAATGCAGGAGTGGTGAGGAGAGAAGATGAATGTCACCGGATTTAGTGGAGGCATGGAAGTGTCCTGGCATGAGTGTGAATAGTTGGTGAAGTCTTGAATCTTTGGAGAAAGCCGGAACTAAAGTCATGGCCGTGGAATTGATCTTCTCCTTTGATTGAGATCTTACTGTACTTTCAACTTCTTGGACCTTTCTGCTACTTTCTCCTCTGTGCTTTCTCTTGAGGAATCTCCTACACCGGTTGCACATGACTTGATTCATCAATGTTTCATCAAGGCATTATCCTTTCACAATGAAACTAGTTTGAAGTATTCACCAAAACAACACTAGACCTTTCTTCAATTGTATGACAACCTCCTACGTTATCCGTAAGTATGACTTTATCTCCTCCCATTTGATGGTAAGTGTCAAGTACCACATTCTCATCATCTTTAAGATCTGTAGGTATCCGCAGAGTCCAAAGTCGAACACTTTCTTTCTTGATAGCTTTGCTGAAATCTCTCTTTCTAACCTCGTACTCACTTTTGCACTTCATCCAGAAATCTTCTAATGAAGGCACGTGTGCATACTCCTGGGAGATCATCTTCCTGACTACTCCAAATGGATCAAAGTTTATCCGTGTAGGGAAGAACTCTTTCTCATACTCGGATAACATCTGCGCCTCCATCCCTCGAGCTCTATGAATGCTATGGTAGCTATAATGTCCCACGGTGATGGGAAGAAGCTCGTAGACTTGTGCCGCTTCAATTTGAAGGTCATGTAATTCCACAAGTTGCTTGCTCGCTCAGCTCTATGGTGATCAATCTATCATTCGGATATTTGGGCATCTTTAACCGTTCTCACCGAAAAAGCTAGTAACCACGAGGTATGTGAAATCTACAAACGGAATGAATAGATTGCCAACCTTGGACACAACTTCCCACACTTCCTTGCTTACCCTATTGGCTTTTAGGTCCTTATCTAGCCTGCAAATAAATTCGTAGAAGAATTCATCATTGACCAATTTGAAATATTTCTACACACAAAGTACAAGATGAAGCTATGTGTAGCACTCAAAAATGGAGTCCTTAGAAAGAACACCACATCTATTCAGCTTGGAAAAGACGCCTTGTGAAGCTACAGCATACACCAAGTAGGAAGTCATTTTGAAGCTAAAAGTATGCTTCACGTTCTAGAGTTGCTCACCAATGTTGTCACTAATAATTTCCAACCAATTGATTATGGAATCAACCTTGTTGACTTCAATGGTCCTGATGAAAGCATACATCCATGTACGGAAAGTGTAAGCATTTGCCTCACCATTAATCCTGCATAGCAATTTGACAATATCATCTACCTCCTGCACTAAATGGGACCATGGAAGAGTTCTTGGGAACTTAGAACGAGATCTAGGCTTCTTCATGTAGCTGCTATTCATTATGCTCACGCAATTAGCTCTATGCTTCTCCCAGCTTGTTGCGGCATCCTTAATGCTAATGGAAGTCACCACCTTTCGCACTAGAATCTTCAAACAATAATTGATGAAATTTCATGTCCAAATGAATTATTGTCTTTCTCGTAGCATCACACACTCGGACTGAATGAAGGATGGTAAGATCTAGCGCACTCCATAACAAACTCTGGCAACTGGTTGTGTATGGAAAGGCTACAACTCGGATGATTCCACTACTTTTAACCGCATGCATGAATGAATTATTTCCATCTCTGGATCTATCAATCAATTTAGAAAGAGGTTCTTGACCTAGATCTTGTGTCTCATACGTCTCTGCAAGTTTGGAAGTGATGCATGACTCCACCGTGCTTTCTTTTTCATCTCTCTTTGCCATGGCTTTGTCTAACTTTGTCTGAATAATTCTTTTTCTTCTCACTTGGCCGGATTTCTTCAATACTGGTGCAGATCTAGATAATTCTTCAGATTCGGAGGATATACTCAATGTATTGGACATTGATTAAAGCTCCTTTTCTTTTGTAAAGCACCTGTAATGAATTCCTGCAATTAATTTAGACAAAAATGGCCACCGGAGCATGAATAGTGAATTTTAATTGTAAAAATCTACACTTTTCAAGCCTGCTGCCCCAAAAATTGATGTTTAATTTGCACACAAAGAGAGCATGAATCTTTTCAACAACACCTGAGCACCTATAATACTTATGCAAACAATTATGCAGACAAAAATCAACCTCCTTCAATGCATGCGCCAAAATTGGAAGCTTTTAGCCTTGGTTTCACCTTTGTCTGAGCAAAAATCCTCTTCAAATGGGGCGCACTTTTCCTCTTGGCTGCAATTCTTTACCTATGAATTAATTAATTCACCCTTATGGCAGCCCATGCTTATATAACCCTCATAATTCTATAATTAATAATTGCCCTTCCTATTCCTGGCAATTAATTAATTAAAAATCATGCTCTTCTCTTTAACTGATGTGTAAAATAGCATGTTTAAAGACAACCATCCAATAAATTAAATTAATTCAATTTAATCATCCACACTTCACTTCACTTAAGCTTCACAGTGTGCTTTGACCATAGCCACTGAAAATAGAATTTAATTTAATCATTTAATGCTTTAAAAAGCATTATATCTTTCCCAAAAGGGGCGCACTTTTTGTCATGAAGGGGGCAACCATTAAATAAATTAATTTATTTAATTTTAGACCATTTAATTCTATTTCTTTTATTCCCCTTTGCCTTGTTGACTTTCTTCCATGCTTGGGCGCCTATTTTAGAAGAAGAAATAATTAAAATAATCCTCTTTAAGGCTGCCATCTTCTCCCTAAAGGGGTCGCACTTTTTGGCATAATAGAATTCTATTTTTAAGAATTTTTAACAATGGGATTCTTTACCTGTGGCAGCCCCGAAATCCCATGATCCACTTAAGTGATTTGACTTTGACAATGGCATTATTTACCCTCCAAGGCATGCAATAAAATCTCATGATTTCACTTAAGTCACCTTTCTTTTATTTCACCATGGGAATTTTTACCCTACTGAGGCGCATAATAAATTCCCTGCTCTTTGCCTCTAATTTTCCCACTTGCGAGCTTAAGTGAATTTTATATCATGGGAAAAAGTACCCTGCTAGGCAGGTATAAAATTCCCACCTTGCCCTGCTGCTTCTATTTTTCCCATTGCAGCTTAAATCCTTTGTTTTCCAAAAATGTGCCCAACCCCGCAGGGGATTTTCCGTCTGCACGACTTTACTTTTTCCCAGTGATCTAGACCTCGATGGTAAATTCCTCTAGGTATAATGTGCATATATGTTCTTGACTGCTCCAGCCAAAAATCGGGCTTACCTTAAAAGGAATTGTTCTAGAGAAATTTCACAGAAAACGAAATGGGAAAACACAAAAACACAAAAAATTGCCAAAAGTTACAAATAAAGCCCAAAACTTATTCTTTGTTAAAACCCTTATGGTACATAAGAATAATGACATGTTCGATCATAACAGAGTTAAAACGGAGTGCAAATAGCCTTAAACGAGGCTCAAAATAATTAAATACAAATTTCCTACAGACAAATCCCGATGACAAAATATAACAATTTTGGGCATCTGGGTATTTGGCGAAAATAACTAAATGGCTCTTTAGGAATATCCTTGACACAATACAAGAACTTTCAAGCAATAAAAACAAAAAACGACCCATTATTTTAAAAGTACGAAAATTTTTTTGGATAGGGTAGTCACGAGTTTAGGATGAAATGCTGGGTACACCACTTGCTCCGTCTGTGGACATTTTTTCTCTGTCGAATGACAGGAAAAGATGAGATCCCAAAGCATCTCTAGTTTCGTATCTTGTCTTTTGGGCACGGGGTCAAGCAAACAAACACAACACAAAAACAAAAACAAAACAGAAAAAACATACAATTTTTTTATTTATGTACATACAAGTTTTACCACCTGCTTCTCATGTTCGGAATACTTTAAGTGTTGCCCATTGAAGGCAATGACAATTCAACTCCATCCTCGATGAGAAAGAATGAAACTATCTGCTCCAGCGATCTTCTTAATCACAAAAGGCCCTTTCCATAGTGAATCAAAATTTTCATGCATGTCTTTTGCTTCTCTTCTTTTGTCCCATAAAAGGACCCAATCATTAACTTCAAACTTTCTTTCCTGGCCTTTTTGTGAAGATGAATTTCACCTTCCTTGATGCTTAGTCAACCTATCTACAACTTGAGTTTGTACTTCCCTCAATTTAGTCAGGTACATAATTCTCTTATCAATAGCATCCATGAATGTGAAATCCTCCAGGGCCTTAGAAAGTTGTAGGGTAGGCAGTTCCAAGGTAAGAGGCAACTCTATGTCTCTACCATATAACAACTGAAATGGGGACATGCCTATCACCCTTTTTGGTGTGATTCTATTGGCCCATAATGCATCAAACAAATTTTTATGCCAAGTCCTTTGATTTTCCGTTACTAGCTTACGCACGATAGTTACCAAGTTTTTATTACTAGATTCAGCTTGGTCGTTCCCTTGTGGATAGTAGTTTGAGGAATGTACCAGCTGAATCCCATAAGTGTAGCAGAAGTCAACCAGCTCCTCAGAAGAAAGATTCGGAGCGTTGTCTGCTACTATTTTACTGGGCACGCCAAACCTGACAATAATATTTTCTTTTATAAAACTGCACACCTCGGCAAGTGGCGTTCTTCACAGGAATAGCTTCTACCCACTTACTAAAATAATCAGTAGCTATTAGAATGTAATGGTGGCTAGCACTGGAAGCCAAGTTAAGCATACCAATAAAATCCATTCCCCACTATTGGAAAGGTTCTTCAATCACAATGGGTTTTAGAGGTAATGCAGGTAATTTCACATGCCCAACAAAATGTTGGCATGCTTGGCACTTAGCTACCCAATCTGCAGTATCTTGAAAAAGGGTGGGCTAGTAATACCTTGCTCTGAGGATCTTGTGTGCAGTGACTCAGGCTGAGAAATGACCACCGCAAGCCATGTCATGGAACTGTTGTAGTAGTTGATCCTATTGAGCTTTATCGACGCATCTGAGAAATACGCCATCAATTCCCCTCTTGTACAAACCATTATCCCAAAGAACAAAATATTTGGATTTCAGTTTGATAGTTCATTTCTCTTTTCTGAAAGTTGATCTGGGCATTCTCCATATGTCAGAAAGTAAGCAATGTTACTATACCACTCCTCTACCAGATCTATAAAAAGTACTGTAGGTAAATCTCCATCTATCTCATCTTGATCCACTTCTGGCACTGATGCTTTCATCTCTGTCATTAGTTCACATAGGCCTCTTCCTCAAACTAGCTTTGTTGGTTTAATATCCAGGTCATATTCTTGAACCTTTGTCACCCATGTTCCTCTTAACAATCCTAACTCTTGCTAAGTGAGGATAGATTTTACTACGATGGAGTATCTGGAACTAAGACTACGAGTGTGTGAGGAAAGAATATAATACCTAAAATCCTTACACGCCTTCACCACTACGTATGCATGCTTTTCCATGGGAGTATATTTCAACTCATAGGCTTTAAGGGGCGTGCTCATGAAAGCAATAGGAGCTTCTGCATCCTCTTGATTTTTCTGCATCAATATTGTTGACATGGTGTGTTTGGAGGAATAACAGTAAAGAATAAATTCTTTACTGAAGTTGGGTGAAACCAAGACAGGAGCTTTTGACAGGGCCTCTTTAATTTTCTCAAAAGATTCTTTCCCTTCACTACTCCATTTAAAGTCTTGTGTCTTCTTCATCATATTCAAGATATGACGGGTTAGCTCAGCAAAGTCAGGGAATGAATCTCCCGAAAATTAACTTTCCAAAGAAAGAATGAATTTCTTTTTTTGGATGTGGGCAAATGGCAATGTCTAAATGGATTTTACACGCTTTGGATCTATCTTGGTTCCTTCCTTTGAAATGATGTGCCCTATTAGTTTCCTTCTGATTCACGAAAAAGATGGATTTCTTGGGATTTAAAGAAATACCATGTTTGCGGTAATTTGTATGAAGACGTCCTCCAGATTTGAAATGTGTGTACTTCTATCTTTGGAGAAGACAATTCACATCATCCAAGTACATTACTATGCTTATATCTTTGAGATTAACAAAGGCTAGATCCATAGCTCTTTGAAATGTAGTACCAGCATTAATCAGGCCAAACGACATTTTCTGGTAAGTGAAGGTTCCCCAAGGTGTGATGAATGTCATTTTGTATTGATCTTCCTCGGCCACCTTGACTTGATTATAGCTTGAAAAACCATCAAGCATGGAAAGCATCTCAGATCCAATGACCACCTGTAGAGTGTGATCCATGATGGGGATGGGGTAGTTGTCTTTTAAAGAAGCTTGATTAAGGTTGCGAAAATCCACGCACAACCTAATCTCGCCACTCTTCTTTCTTACAGGGACTATGTTGGCCAACCATTTAGAATGATGTATGGGATAGATAATCTTTGCATCTAACAACTTCTGGATTTCTACAAAGATGGTTCCCAAAATGGTAGGGTTGTGCCGCCACAGCTTCTGCTTGAAAGGCTTTTGTTCTAGTTTTAGTGGGATGTAGTGTTGAACTTCTGCAGGCTGATATGTTTTTAGATCCTGGTAAGACCAGGAAAAAACATCCATATATTTCTTAAGAAGCTTAGTGAAAGCTTCTCTTTCAGCCTCTAAACAACACTTACCCAAATTTACTAATTTGGGATCATTATCGCTCCCAAATTTAGTAATTGTGTGTCGGAGGAAGAACCTTCCCCACTTTCTTCATTTTTCTTAAGCATCTGATCATGCTTATCAAACATTTCCTCAAGAGATACCAAGCCTTTGGGAATTTTATTTCCCTTTAGCTGGATAATCTCCTAACTTCCTAAGACGTCCGCATCCATTTCTCCCATAGTAGTTTGCCTTGGAGGTGAATTGCTTCCCTCATAGTAGATCTCTTCAAAGTTGTCCTTCTATTGGAGAAACGTAACAATCTATTTGTCATCGTTGAATACTTACCATTGTTGGACATTGTCAGGAACCTTTGGGCGGAAGACCATCTCCACTTTGTAGTCTCCCTGTCTAAAGAATGCGGGAGGCTGATCTGGATTCAACAAGGTTGTAGTCACTGCAAGTGAATCAACTCTTGAATTTTGTTCTCTCGGAATGTAAGATACCGAGAAAGCTGAAAAATCCAAGATAACAGAGTAGACCCGATCTCTATAGTGCCACAGTTTGTCTTTTTTGACTTGGTAGAGACCTCTTATCTACTTAATGATCAGCTCAGCATCTCCCCTTGCATGTAAGAGTTTGACTCCCATTATTCTTGTGCTTTGCTCCATACCTAACAACAACACTTCATACTCTGTTGTGTTGTTGGTATTTTCAAACATCAATTTGAAGGAGTGTGCATGCACCTTCCCTTCCGGAGAGATAAGAACAACGCCTGCGCCGGATCCAAATGAACAACATAATTGCCATCAAATTCCAGAGTCCAAACCTTGTTGTCAAGTTGATGTGGTTCTTGAATCACTAGGTTGAACATCTTCTTTATCCATTTCTAGATAATAGACTCCGTGATCCGATTCCTGAAACAAGATCTGAGATCTAGGATCCTCAGACTTTGATACTGTGTACTTGGATTTCTTCTCAGGTTCTAGCTTCTGATTTACTCCTTTGATTGGTATGTGCGCACAAGACCAATCCATCTTGACTTCTCCACCCAACTCTTTGCAGAAATTTCTACTCAACAGCATGCCATAAGAGACTGGAATGTCTGCTACAAGGATAGTCATTTTCAGTCTTTTATCTGGAAAAGAAGCAAGTACTGCCTGCGCATCTTTGATTTTCCCCACAAGAGGGACTTGCCTTTCCATTGAATAACATCTTCTCGATGGTTTTCGTCAATGTGAGACCCAAGGCATCAACAACTTTGGTAGGCATGACATTATCAGAAGCTCCAGAGTCCAAAATGCAATTGCTTAGTTTGTGTCCGTTGATGAGCAAAGATACATAGAATGGCTCGATCCTTTCTGATGTAGTAGGAGAAGAGGTAGAAGGAGAAGAACTTGCAGCCACATTATTTGAAGGAGGAGTATTCTTTGGATTTGCTAAGATACCCTGTGAAGTATTATTTGTTGGGCTGGGACCGTTACTTTGCACATACTTGACCAATCTATTCAGCTGATCAGGAAATGCTCTCAAATATTCAGCTTCTGACATTTGGACCTTGTTCCTTTTGATGTGATTTATTGATGTCAAAAAGCTTGACTAGCTTTGTAGGATGTTTGTTGGCCCTTTTCTGCGAATTGAAAGAATTTGAATATTTATCCTTAGGCGCTAATGAAGAAGGAAGAGTGCTACCTCTTTTCAAGATAGTAACATCCGAGCCAGGATCTTCTCTTTCTTTCCGGCCACTTGTGGATGCTTTGGCGTTTTGGCATGTCTGAGACCTTGTGAACACCGCAAAAGTGTGACCATCAGAATCTTCAAAAGATTCATAATAGCCATCATCAGATTCATAGTCTAGGTAACCAATATTGGAGTCACCAGCGAGATCTATAAAGTCTTCATCATCGAATGATTCATCAATGCCGAGATCCTCTTCATTAGTTTCCAAGTTATTCCTTGGAGCAGCTTCTATTGCCAACCGCGTGGTGTAGAACAAATGAAGTCTGTTCGGTTTTGGTTTTGATTTTGACCATTGAAGGTCAAGGTAGGAGCTATTCTTGAGGGGGTTGCATTCCCTTCTTGAGAGATCTACTTCATGATTTGTAGTATGTCATTAGCAATCTCTGTAACATGAAGGATCTGAAGTACTAGAAGAAGCGCCATCACCTTTGTGAGATGGTTGTTTGAGTTTCCCAGCCATGATCAAGTCGTCCTCAACTTCCATGGAAACATTTTTTGCTTCAAGTAAATTTACGAGTCTTTCCCTTCTCGGTTGATATCCAACTTCGGAAATAGAGCGTTTATAAAAACATCTTTTGATTTTCTTTGCTCAATGTGGTAGAAGTGGAGATTTTATATAAGATCTTGGAACCTTGCAATAAATTCCCACATATTCTCACTTGGCTCCTTCTTCAACTACGTCACCGAGTGATCAACATGCTAGTGTCCTTTTGCGAGCTTAACTCTTTTCGAAATTGCTCACGCATGGGAGCTAGCCGATAGAACTATTCGCCAACCAATTCGTGTAGAGTCTCAATGAAGAGCTTGACCGAGACATCTTCAAGCTCTCTGCAAGCACACCACAAGATATGAAGAAGGCTGCCAAATGATCATCCGGGTTTTGCTTTCCATCTCCAAAGAATTTTGGAAAAAAATTTCTGGATCCTTTTGGCAGATCGTGCATAGGTGGAGTTAGGTTCAAAGGCCTAAAAGCTACTCCCCATGGGACGAGTTCTATCTAGTTAAAGATTCTAATTCTACATGATGAATGGGGCACGTCTCTTCTTGTGTAGACTTGATGAATAATTCTAGCCACCAGATTATGCTGAAGACGATCCAGATCTGGATGGGTGTGCACTCTCCTTCCTGGTGAAAGACTAGATCTGCGGCTTCTAACTTGAGGAGGATGATTGAAATTGAATTGCTCTCCCGTAATCTAAAGAAATGATCAATCCTTCCTTGTGCCTTCATGGATTGGGTGAATGGACGTTCACCGGAGTTGATATTTTCCTGAAACACTCGATCTTCAATAGATAAGCTTTGATCTGCAAAGATAGGTTTTCACTAGTAGAGTCACCAAAATCTGGGCTAGATTTTCTACATAAGCACAAAACCTAGGTAGTCATGAGATAAATCTCCCTCATTTTACCGGTGAGGATCCCATGTCGATTTGTCAATTAAAGTATGCTAATATCTAAATGGGGTTTTACTTTGACTACTCGAAACATGAACCATAATTGAACAGCTTCTACAAAGTAAGCACTATTTAAGAAAGGAAATATTTATAGAGGAAGGAAAAGGAATTATATCAATGTAGAGAAGAAATGAAGAAGATGCACATCCCAATCAATAGATAGCAGATTCGATTGTGCGCACATAGAAGAAACCACTCGATATAAGCATAGAATTATAAAATAAAGGCAGCTCTAGATCCGATCTAAAACTTGTCAAACATGTGATTCAACAACTTCACATGTCAAACAAAGGTAGTTCGGATATCGGATATACTTGTCAAACATGTGATTCAACATCTTCCCATCTGTTTTAGCCACTACTTCCTTCTCTGTCCTAAACTGCAGCAATCCTTCATTCAACACTTTGATGCACGCTTCCACATCTTCCAAGCTTGGCCCAAACCTCACAATATCCACCTGTAGTGCCACCAGTCTACTAATAGAGTTCATCGTGAAAGGCTTAGTAGCTTTATCAATTCTCTTTTGTACCATCAGAAGAGACCCTTCCAGGGAATTAGGCACCTTGCTAGGAATGATCCACACATATGAAGTAACACCTCCGACCACGTCCTCCTCAGTGAAAGAAATGATACTATCTGGTAAGGATGATGTCCTACTCTCAAGTGCCTGCATCCTCTTCAACAAAACTCTGCAGATCTCCAAATGGAAAGATACTACAAACTCTAGTTGCTTCCCCTTCTCAACTGATCCATCCAGTATAATTTGTTCTGCAACCAATACATCTCCCGACAACTTGTTGATCTCTCCCAAAGTACTCAGGTTACTCTCAGCAACTGTGTTCATATCTATGATGCTTGTCACTAGTTGCTTCAGCTGATTTGCTGCATCATCCATAACCTTTAGGCAGGCTGACACCTCTCTAAGTTGTACAACAGCTTGATGAATAATCAAATCCTTCCATTCATCAATAGTTTTTACTTGATTGCTTGCATCCTCCATTTCCTGCATAAGATGATCACTCACCTGCTCTTAAATGGGCTGAATGGAAGGCTTAACAACCTTGGCTATGATCTCACACAACTAAGATACTTTCTCGAATTTCTTCTTTCTCCGCCTTTTCACATCGAGCCTAAGGAATAGAGCATCTATCAATGTTTGTGTGTCCTACTTCAATCCTTCTATGGTGGCTTGACCGAGGGGTGCTTTGGTTACTGTCACATCTTCTGCCGTGAGCTCATCCTCTTTCTTTCCTTCCACTAGAATTAACATCTCAACAAACTTTTGCCGAATCCTCGATGATCAACCTTGAAGTTACCTTAGCAACTTTAGGCCTTCTATCTCTTCTACCTAGACTTTGGAGTAGCTACAAGTCGTGTTCTTCCAAGTTCATCTCCACTCTCACTTCTAGAACCAACTGCGAAGCCAACCATCCCGAGAAGTTACTTCTCGGAGAATGAGAAGTTGCTGAGTGCACTACCATCTTTCACTTGGCATCCTCTCCATCAAAAAGTGCCAAAGTGTCATGGCTGCCATCTTCCGAATCATCCAAGGATAAAGCTCTTTCAACTCCGCCATCTGCAAGCTTTAATGTTTCTTCTACGGAAGGGGTGCTGAAGAGTGGTTGAGGAGAGAAGATGAATGTTGCCGGATTCAATGGAGGCATGGAAGTGTCCTGCTGAGGTGCAACAGTTGGTGAAGTACTGGATGTTGGAGAAGCTAGAACTAAAGTCATGGCCATGGAATTGATCTTCTCCTTTGATTGAGATCTTCTGTGTACTTTCAACTTCTCGGTCTTTTTGCTACTTTCTCCTTCATGCTTTCTCTTGAGGGAATCTCTGCACCAAAGTTACACGTGACTTGATTCATCAATGTTTCATCAAGGCATTATCCTTTCGTCAAAGACCGGTTCAAGTATCCACCAAAACAAAGACTAGACCTTTCTTCAATTGTATGGCAACCTCCTACGTTATCCGTAAGTATGACTTTATCTCCTCCCATTTGATGGTAAGTGTCAAGTACCACATTCCCATCATCTTTAAGATCCGCAGGTATCCGCGCTAGTCCAAATTCAAACACTTGCTTTCTTTGATAACTTTGCTGAAATCTCTCTTTCTAACCTCGTACTCACTTTTGCACTTCATCCAGAAATCTTCTAATGAAGGCACATGTGCGTACTCCTGGGAGATCGTCTTATTGGCTACTCCAAATGGATCAAAGTTCAGCCGTGCAGGGAAGAAATCTTGCTCATACTCGGAAAACATCTGTGTCTCCATCCCTCAAGCTCTATGAATGCTATGGCATTTGTAATGTCCCACAGTAATTGGGAAGAATCCTGTAGACTTGTGCCACTTCAATTGAAGGTTGTGTAATTCCAAAAGTTTCTGCTTTCGGCTCTATGGTGATCAATCTATCATTAGGATATTTGGGTAGCTTAACCAATTCACGAGAAAAGCCAAGTAACCACGAGGTATGTGAAATCTGCAAACCGAATGAATAGATTGCCAACCTTGGACACAGCCTTCCCACGCTTCCTTTCTTATCCTGTTGGCTTTTAGGTCCTTATCTAGCTTTCGAAATGAATTCGTAGAAGAATTTGTCATTGACCAATTTGAAATCTTTCTCACACGTGTAGCACTTGAAAATGGGGTCCTTAGAAAGAACGCCACATCTATCCAGTTTGGAAAAAGATGCCTTGTGAAGGCTACAACATACACCAAGTAGGAAGTCATTTTGAAGTTGAAAGTACACTTCACATTTCGAGTTGCTCACCAATGTTGTCGCTAATAATTTATGACCAATTTATTATAGAATCAACCTTGTTGACTTGATGATCCCGATGAAAGCATACATCCATGTACGTAAAGTCTAAGCATTCACCTCGCCATTAATCCTGCATAGTAATTTGCCAACATCATCTACCTCTGCACTAAAATGGGACCTGTGGAAGAGTTCTTGGGAACTTAGAAGGAGATATAGGCTTATTCATGTATTTTCTATTCATTATGCTCATGCAATCAAACTCTATGCTTCTCCCACCTGTTCGCTGGCATCTTGAATGCTAATGGAAGTCACCACCTTTCGCATTGGAATCTTCAAACAATAATTGATGAACTCTGTGTCCAAACAAATTATTGTCTTTCCCATAGCATCACGCACTGACCTGGATGAAGGATGGTAAGATCTAGCGCACTCCATAACAAACTCTGGCAAGCTAATGGGCTATGTATGGAAAGGCTACAGCTCGGATGATTCCATTGCTTTTAACCACACGTATGAATGAATTCTTTCCAACTCTGGATCTATCAATCAATTGAGAAAGCGGTTTCAGACCTAGATCTATGTCTCCTACATCTACAAGTTTGGAAGTGATGCATGACTTTCTTTGTGCTTTCTTTTTCATCGCTCTTTGCCATAGCTTTGTCTAATTTTGTCGAATAATTCTTTTTCTTCTCACTTGGCCGAATTTCTTCAATACATGCGATCTAGATAATTCTTGATTCAAAGGATATACTCAATGTATTGGACATTGATTAGAGCTCCTTTTCTTTTGTAAAGCACCTGTAATGAATTCCTACAATTAATTCAGACAAAAATGGCCACCAGAGCATGAATAGTGAATTTTAATTGTAAAAATCTGCACTTTTCAAGCCTCATTGCCCCAAAATTGATGTTTAATTTGCACAAAAGAGAGCATGAATCTTTTCAACAACACCCTGAGCAAGCACTGTAATACTTATGCATACAATTATGCAGACAAAAATCAACCTCCTTCAATGCATGCGCCAAAATTGGAAGCTTTTAGCCTTGGTTTCACCTTTGTCTGAGCAAAAATCCTCTTTAAATGAGGCGTACGTTTCCTCTTGGCTGCAATTCTTTACCTGTGAATTAATTAATTCACCCTTATGGCAGCCCATGCTTATATAACCCTCATAATTCTATAATTAATAATTGCCCTTCCTATTCCTGGCAATTAATTAATTAAAAATCATGCTCTTCTCTTTAACTGATGTGTAAAAATAGCATGTTTAAGGACAACCATCCAATAAATTAAATTAATTCAATTTAATCATCCACACTTCACTTCACTTAAGCTTCACAGTGTGCTTTGACCATAGCCACTGAAAATAGAATTTAATTTAATCATTTAATGCTTTAAAAAACATTATATCTTTCCCAAAAGGGGCGCACTTTTTGTCATGAAGGGGGCAGCCATTAAATAAATTAATTTATTTAATTTTAGACTATTTAATTCTATTTTTTTAATTCCCTTTGCCTTGTTGACTTTCTTCCATGCTTGGGCACCTATTTTAGAAGAAGAAAAATTAAAATAATCCTCTTTAAAGCTGCCATCTTCTCACCAAAGGGGTGCACTTTTTTTGCATAATAGAATTCTATTTTAAGAATTTTTTAACAATGGGATTTTTACCTGTGAGGCAGCCCCGAAATCCCATGATCCACTTAAGTGATTTGACTTTGACAATGAGATTATTTACCTTGCAAGGCAGGCAATAAAATCCCATGATTTCACTTAAGTCACTTTTCTTTTATTTCACCATGGGAATTTTTACCTGCAAGGCAGGCAATAAATTCCGCTTTGCCTCTTTGCCTCTAACTTTCTGTTGCGGCTTAAGTGAATTATTTATCATGGGAAAAGTATCGTGCTTGGCGGTACAAAATTCCCACCTTGCTCGCTTTACGCTTCTATTTTTCCCATTGCGGCTTAAATCCTTTGTTTTCCAAAATGTGCCCAACCCCACAGGGAATTTTCATGCACGACTTTGCATTTTCCCCAGTGATCTAGACCTCCGATGGTGACTTTCACTGGGAATAACGTGCGTATATGTTCTCCGGATGCTCCATGCCAAAAATCGGGCTTACCCAAGAAAGAAATTGTTCTAGAGAAATTTCACAGAAAACAAAACGAGAAAACACAAAAACACAAAAAATTGTCAAAAGTTACAAATAAAGCCCAAAACTTATTCTTTGTTAAAACCCTTCTGGTACATAGGAATAATGACATGTTCGATCATAACAAAGTTAAAATAGAGCGCAAATAGCCTCAAATGGGGCTCAAAATAATTAAATACAAATTTCCCGCAGACAAATCCCGACGATAGAATATAACAATTTTGGGCATCTGGGTATTTGGCAAAAAAGGCTAAAATGGCTCTTTAGGAATATCCTGACACAATACAAGAAATTTCAGGCAATAAAAACACAAAATGACCCATTATTTTAAAAGTATGAAATTTTTTCGGATAGGGTAGTCACAGATTTCAGGATGAAATCTGGGTACACCACAATGCTTAAAGGAGTAATCACGAAAGTTTGGATTAGGAAAAAGCAATGAGCTTGCTCAAAAGGATGTTGACAATTTGAAGGAGGTTTGTAAGATGTTGCGATAGGAAAACATCATTCCTTTTTTGGGGAAATGGCTAAGGGGGAAGATGTCACACACTTTGGAGTTGAGCATGAGACACATTTCTTACATGTTAACTTACCCCCTCACAGTTTGTATTATGAAAAATATATCACTCTGAATGCAGTTGTTGATTAATTTTTAGTAAGTAACATTTTGATTGATACATGTGTAGAAATGAATGTACTAACTTTGGATGTGTGAAATCAGATGGGGAGACCACCATTACAGCCATTTTTAAATGTGTTGTTTATGGCAAACATGACTAAAGCCACACCCATTGGAGTCTTGAAGGATGTTACTATTACTATACAAGGGGCTAAGTTTATTGGGGACTTTGAGGTCTTGGCACTTGCAGAGGCAGATAGTTTTCCAACATTACTTGGGCACCCTTGGTGTTATGTGAATAATGTTGATCTGCGCTTTAATAAAGGATATATCAATTTTGAGAACAAGGAAGAACATATCATCATTCCTTTGATAGATGAAAAATTTGCACCTTATGTAGAACCTTTGAGTGAAGAGGATTTGAACGAATTTATGTGCACACCATTAGAGATCCTAAAGTACTTGAGCCATCAAAGGAAGGAGTTATTCAATGGGATGATGTATAGTCTATGAGTGATACTACAATTTTTGCATGTGACAACTAGGCACATGAAACTTATGAAATGATTGGGCATTGAATATGAAGAGTGCGATCACGCGCGTAAGTAGGATACATTGTGTTAGGTGTTTGGGTAGTAACAAGTACCAAGGTACACTGCCGAAGGAAATCCTGCAGTATTTTTGTGCAATATGGAAGCCTAATTGACAAATAAAGTTGACATAAGGAATATGTTGGTGTATACCTTACATGGGACAAAAATGTGCTGGTGGATGGTACACAAATATGGTCTTTTAAAGTGGTGAGAAGTGAGAATCGCATTCTCTGATAGATTTCTTCGGAACAATGTGCCTACCAAAACATGTGAATTCCATGGGAAGGATTCTAGCTTCAAATCATGTTCAACAGTGTGAGAGACTGCGGAAATAGGTACATGAGGCCTTACCACCTTCACTATGGGTGCACAAGTTCTACTTCACCTTGCAAGGTTACACATTTGCATGGTATGTTTATGTAGAATTGAATAGACACATAGGAATTGGTAGAAATTGACTGCAAATATGATTAAGAACTTTGACTATTTTTCCACTAAACCTCTAGTGAATGAGACATTATAGGTTATGAAGCACATGAATATGGGAGATAGTGCAAAGGCTGAGGAACTTATTCAGGAGTTACTAGGTGAGTCAGATCTGGAGGTGTGTTTTGAAGAAGAAGAGACAGATGAATAATTGTTTGGGCGCGCTACCTAGAAAAATAAAAAGGGAAGATGGTTTACGTGATTGATGATGAAGAAGTGGAGAATCTCAATTTTGATCACATTGTGGGTACGCGTGAGGTCTTATACGGTCTGAAATGAGAAGGTACGCGCGTATTATGAGCCTATGAAAATGAAGAAGGTCAACATTGGGACAAATGTTGAACCTAAGGAGGCCATCATTAGTGATTATTAGTTTGACTCAGAGGTTACAAAGATAATTGAGTTATTGTGTGACTTCCAGGACTTATTTCTAATAGGCTATCATGAATTGAAAGGGGTACATCACTCTTTGGGTGAGATGAGGATTAAGCTAAAGGAAGGTATATGCCCGGTTAGGAAGAGGCCTTATAGGATGAATCCTAATTTATGCGTCAAGGTAAAGGAAGAAGCTAGACCGATAAGATGTTGAAATGCTGGAGTCATTGAGCCTATTGAGGAGTTAGAGTGGGTTAGCCCTATGGTGATAAGTATAAATAAAGATGGAAAAATAAGAATCTATGTGGATTATAGGGATTTGAATGATGTGTTTGTAATAGATCCTTTTCCCACAATTTTTATCTTGAAGAGATTTTGGAGGACCTTGCGTAGGCGTGAGATCTACTCCTTCATTGATGGATTTTCTAGATATCATCAGGTGAGGATAGCTAAAGAGGATCAAGAGAAGAAAACTTTCACCACTAAGTGGGGAAGCTTTGTATACACAGTTATGCTTTTGGATTGAAGAATGTGCCTGCAGTATTTTCACGCATTGTTGTGCAACCATTCCAGGACTTTATTCATAAGTTTTTACATGTTTACTTGGATGATTGGATAGTTTATGGGCTTGTGAAATATCATTGTGATAAGTTAAGACTTATGTTTGTGAGGTTCCTAAGTTGAGCATCTCCTTAAACATTAAGAAGTGGGTTTTTGCTACACCCTTTAGGACATTGTTGGGGCACATTAGCTGTAAAGAAGGATTATTAGTGGATCCTGCTAAGGTTATTATTATCTTGGGCTTAGAGGAACCTACTAACCCAAGTGAGGTACGTGGATTCTTAGGGCATGTAGGATATTACCAAAAGTTTATCAAAGGGTATGCTAGGATTTCCACGCCCTTGGAAGAATTGTTAAAGAATAAAGGAAAGTTCCATTGGGGTGAAGCGCAACAACGCACATTTGAGACATTGAAGGAAAGACTTACTACAATGCCTATTTTATGCTTTCCTTCATGGACCAAACCTTTTCATGTGCATGTGGACACCTCGGCATTTCCATTAGTGTGGTACTAGCCCACTGAAGAAGGTATTATTGATCATCCTATTTGTTTTGCAAATAGGAAGTTGACTCCAATGAACAAAATTATATAACTATAGAGCGCAAAGCCTTGTCCATGATCTACGCGTTGCATAAGTTTAGACAATACTTGTTGGCAACACCTATTATTTTCTATAAATATCACATGGCACTTAAGTAATTTGTGAACAAGCCCATTTTGCAGAGGCGCATATGCCGTTGGCTTTTGTTGTTTCAGGAATTTGACTTTACAGTGGTGGTTAAGCCAGGCAAGAGTAATTCTGGACCAAATCATTTATCAAGTATTAATTCAAGTGATGACACGCAAATCATTGAGGATACAATGTTGGATGCATAGCTATTCAGATTGAACCATGCCCTCTGACTTAGAAGATATTGTTGTCTTTTTACATACTAGTGTGGCACCCGAAGGGATTAAGAGCCTAGAAAAGAAACAACTTACCATACACGTCATGCCTTACATTTTGATTAGTGGAGACTTACACAAACAAGGTCGGGATGAATTTTGTGCCGGTGTGTACTTGAGGATGAGTGTGACACTAGTATGGAGGAAGCTCATGGTGGGATTGCAGGTGGACATTATGCAAGTGATGCTACAAAGGTGCATAATATTTTATTAGGCTGGACTATGGTGGGAAACATTGTATAGGGATTGTAAAGAATATTGTAAGGCATGTGACCATTTTCAATGCCTTGGAAATCATGGGCATAGAGATGAAAATAATTTGAGGCCTATTGTTAGTGCAACACCTTTTGAAAAGTGGGAAATTAACTTTGTGTGTCCTATTTCCCCACCTCGTACATAGGATCGAATTGCTCTACACATTATAACTTATAAAAATTATCTTACAAGGTGGGCGAAGAAGCACCTACAAAGGATTGTATGGCAGCTTTATGATAAGAAAGTTTCTACGGGAAAACATTATTAGTAGGTATGGATGCGCATTGAGTTTGAAAGCGATAGGGGTACTCATTTCCTTAATGAGACTATCAAGATACTATTGGCAAAATTTATGGTGGACACCATAAAAAACACTTTATCATCCATATGAAATTCGAACTAGATTCTTTTAACAAGATATTGGGACATACATTGACTAATATTTTTGATGTTGGAAGGAAAGACTGGGATGATAAAGTCTTTGTTGTACTTTGGGCATACATGACAACTTATAAAAGATTGAACAAAGCCACACCTTTTCAATTGGTGTTCGGCGAGGCTATTTTACTAGTGGATTTCATGTTACCCTCTTTGCGTATTGCGTGCATATGAGGTTTGGCTAATGAGCAAGCACGTGAAGAGTGCATTGAAAAACTGATGCAGTTGGATGAAAGACGTGTCATAGCACGATGGAGTCAGAAGACAGAAAAGGGTAGGAAGAAGGCATGACATGATAGGCATATTAAGGATAAGAAGCTTGAAGTTGGACAAGTGGTTCTTCTATATGATTCCAAGTTTTTGTGCCACCCTAGAAAGCTCAAAGTGCATTGGTTGGTATTGTATGTTATGAATTATCTACTTGGATTCAAGCGCTTGCTAGTTACAAATCTTTGGATGGGACACGGTTTCCCATTTATTTCAACGGGAGTAGGTGAAGCCTTGTTATAACTAAGTCTTCTTGGTGTTTATAATAAGGAATTATTTTCATTTAGATTAGATTTCCTTTAAAGCATTTCCTTTATATGTGTTTTCTTTCATTGTTGTTATGATTTGTCAATTTAGTTCAAGTGTTTTGTGTAATAAGTGCACTTCGCGCTAGGAGCTAATTAATATCTAATCACATTCATGCGCAGAGGATCACACATACATTTAGTGTGGGGTAGGTCGAAGGAATAGAAAGGAAACAAGATCACGCGATAGGAATCCTAAGTATCGGAGGTGCAGCACGCGTAACGCTATTGATAATGGTTGTTGGAAAATGATAAGGTGTCATAAGGAAGATGGTGATAATAAGGACGATGCCAAAGGAAAAATCCAAGTACATGAATGAAAAAGTAGGGCAACCTAAGGTAGGCGTGGCGGGAGAACTACTTACAATAGGACACAAGTAGTTGATGTACTTCAATGCTTAGATCGCATGTAAGGAGGTCTACAATCGGTTTAGTTTTACGTGTCGAAGGTTGTAGAGGTTACGCTCATTGGACATGTAGAGGAAATGTGCTTGGAAAAGCCTAATTTATTGCAAAAGTATGGTGGTAGGTGGTATTGTAATTAATGTGGTAAAAATAAAAACTATAAATAAGGGTCGTGGTAAATCATTTTTTCCTTGTGAATATTTGCGAACAAGCTTGTGCAAACTAGGGCATCCTCGAGAGTATTGGTGAAAGATAGATTGTGAAGGTAAATATTTGATAATCAGATTATGAAGAAGAAGAACACAACCATGTGTAATGTGAGTTTTGAATTAATTTCTCATGGGTTTTAATGGTGTAGTGTGAAGAAAGGAAGGTTTTATGGTTAGGGTTTTGAAAAGTAGGGCACGATTTGTAGAATTAGCATAAGAGAGCTACGGTTAAAGGATGAGGCATCAAGGAAACCAAAGCACAAGGTAAAACTAACAAGTACCTGACCAAGAATGGCACCAAGGAGGGCAATAACCGTTTCACCCAAGAAAAGGGGCAAGGGCAAGGAAAACCAAGTGCGGTAGCAAATTTCAATGAGGAGTGGTATTCAGAGATGTAATACCTAGATGGGGTATTGATGGGGATGGAGTGGGTGTCCCATGTAAGGAAAATGGTTATAAGTGATTATAACCATCAAACCGATTAGACTGAGAAGGACATGACTTTGGAACGGTTCGACCTACAGGAAAGAGGACGGTTAATGATAAACCAATGTATGATGACTTGGTGCAAAAGACTTTGGAGAAGGCCGGATTATTACAACTGTATGAACTACAATTTTTTGGTGAGCCTAAGATTGTACTAGTGGCTAATGTCATGCATACATGAAGATTATTTTTACTTCATTGGAAGGAGAATGCACATAACCCCACAGTTAATCTCAAAGTTCACTGGAATCATCTGTACTAGGGATTCATTTGATGATGACTTGGTGATAATGAGGATGCCAAAAACAAATAAGGAATATGAGTATAAGAAATATGGGTGCACCTTTGATATCTCAAAGATCAATAATCTGGTGATGAAGATGGTTACACACCTACTTACCAAATTGAGTGGACATGAAAGGTGGACCCAGTTAATGAGAGGTGGTGTAATGCATGCGAGAAAGATAGTTGAGGCCACCATCTACAACATCTCAAGGTTCATTGCAGAAGATATAATTGATGTCGTGTGAGATGGAGAAAATATAATGTATGGAAATATCTTGCTCTTGATCGTATTCTCTAAGATTAGGGTGCTTGATGGGCCGAACAATAACATATGGGAGTACCTAAAGAAGAACCCTCCCCTATTAAGAGATTTGTGACTTATACTTGTGATACTATGACACCGACATACAAGGTGCACATAGATAAATGGTATAAGTGGATGCAAGATGCCTTTAGCACCGAGTGGAGGATACCAGAGAACTGCCAACCTTGGTAAAAGATGAGGCTGAATTTTTAGTTTACCAAAAAAATTTCATTGGAAAGTTCACTCTTACTGATGACACTAAGATCCCATGGTGTAAATTACCATTTTCCTTTACAGTGTAGTACTTCCAAAGCACGGTTAACAGTTTAAAGAGGTAAATAATTTGAGATTTTATCTACTTACTATAGATCAATAGCATCACGAGCTACACCGAACACTAGTCTACGAAAAAAGAAGCACACATATGTGGAAAGGTATGTCTCACATGACATACAAATGATCAAGCCTATTAAAATACCAATTGTTGGGGCCACTGTAACAAGGGTGTATATTCATTTGCAGCTGAAGTTTGAACAAGGCACGTATTTAGAGGATGATGTAAGTATACCTGAGGACCCTTCAGGGAGAAATAATGTAGAGACAAAGAAGAAATATAGAGAAGATACTCCTACAACAAGCAGGGCACCGAGCACGCATGAAGGCTAGGCCACAAGGACAAAGGAAATAGGTGCAGGTATGAGTACTTATACTCGAAGGAAGAGGTCCCCATTAAAAGAAAAATCTTTGGTGAAGAAGAAACCAAGGGTAGTTCGAGTTATGAATTTAAATAAATGGAGAGTTTGAGAAGAACCCCCATGTAAAATGTGCACGAGTTTGATGAGGAGTATAACATGCCTTCGTAGGATGTTAGAGAAGTATAAGTGGATGGAGAAGAAAAATTTAGAACAAATGTGTAAGATACTATGCGTATCTCGGCCCAGATAGAGACTGCTGTGGAACGCGAAGTCATAGGGATTATACTGAGACCTTGGTTGATCAGAAGGTAGAGTGTAGTGCTAAAGAGGAAAAAAAAAGAGAATATTTAGAGTCTTGGAGGAGAAACAAGTTTGGCGATAGGTTTCCCAAAGGGTGTGCACACGTGGGTAGACAAAAGTACATCCTACAAGGGCCTAGTATTTCCTATGATACAAATCCCAACAAACTATTGCACACCCATTACCAAAGTACAGTGCAAGCAATGGACCAAATTTTTTGTTGGTCATCTTTTGATAAGGAAGGTGCATTTCCATGCACAAGAAAGATGTTTTCCTACACATTTGAGTCCCATGTCGATGAACCAAAGTTTGAAGTAAGTGTGGGATCCTTAATCGATACTCGTGACTTCATCGAGCTCCACAATAGTGAATCTGTTTATAGATTTTCAACAATTAACTAATGAAAAAGCATGTAATGTACTGAATAAGGTATCGGTGGAAGTGGAGGCTAGATTATTTGGGAGGAATAACAGAATAAAAGCGTTGGAAAAGGAGTTAGAAGAGAAGAATAAGGATATTATCAAGAGGGATAGGGAGATAAAGTGGAAATAACATATTATTGTGCAGTTAAAGGTTGAGCTGCGGGAGGAAAAGGGAAAGTTGCATGAGGCATATAAGAAGGAAAAGTTGATAAAAAATTCTATTATACTAGCGCACCCAAAGTTAACCCCCCTGTAAAGACATATGAGACGACCCTCCATTGTTTGGAGGATTTAACATGGATAATCACGATGAAAAAGCAACCCCTAGTACTAGAGTATGTGGAAGAAGTTATGGCATGGTAGAAATAGCAAGAGAAGGAACATATCGAGGCTAACATAAGTTAGTACACCGAGCTTCTTGCGTCAGTTAAGACCGTGGCTCATATGGCTAAAGTTGTCTATGACAATTGTGAAGATAGGGATCGGGTGGCAAACATGTTGGTTTCCACTCATGAGGCAGATTTAAAGGAGTTCCAGACCAAGAACAAATAAAATCGGGTGGAATGAGATAGGATCCTTACAGAGGTCGAAGAAGAGTGACATTATTGATATATTAAGGACCTCTATAAATAATAAGCTCAAGGAATTATATCCCTAGGTAACGCGCAGAATGGACGTGTTGACAGACCTTGGAAAATAGTTGGAAAATTTGGTTGACACATTCAAAGCCAAGGGTGAAGAGCTAACATTTGAAGAAGTCAATGCAATGATGGGGATCTATTCAAATAAGCATATAGTGAGGTGGAGGGATGGAATGCAATTGAAGCATCATTGAATAAGGATTTTCCCATCCTCCTTACACAATGAAAAAATTCTTTTATTCTTTGGTGACGACAAACATTCTTTTATTCTTCATGGCTACAAGATTCTTTATTCTTTATTCATGGAGAGATTAATCAGATTACCCATTTTCGAGGGTGGAAATGAAGGAAGTGTGGGGTAATGTTGAGCATGGAAAATGACTAAGTCCCTAAGAATAGAGGTTAACACGTGTAAGAGGTATTATAGAAGAAATGTGAATGAGGAAGAATGGACATACCAAACACTTAGCCAGATTTGGAATGAAAATCTAAATATAGACTTAGAGTAGTGGCCAAGCAAGGTTTTGAAGATAAGATTAAATTAAGAAGACTTGTAGTTCAAACAAGGTCTATTTTATGGGAAGATCTCATGCGAGGGAATATAAAGCAACATGCATAGTTTTGATATAATAATAAGATGTAAACTAGAGTTATCTATAGAAGAACTATTAATAGAACTTGCATGATTTTGTATTTGTCTTGTAAGTGGCACATGACTTTGTTATTATCATGCAACCTATTTTGAGAATGTTTAGGTAGTGAAGGGTAAGTCCACACCCCTATAAATATGTAGTGATAGGCATAACCTAAGAGAGATCAGATTGTATTATAAGGTTATGGTGTTATTTTTCTTATGTGCATAATCTTATGGAGGTATTTATGATGTATTCATTTGTTTTACTATTTGTGAATTAATATAATGGAGTTTTGTAGATGGATTTTAGTTATGAATAACAGTGTTAATAGATCTTGTAGAGTAGATCTGATATTTGTGTTTGTTTAAAGTTCATTATGTTATATGTTATATCTGATTCTTGTATACCTAGATCTGTTTTCTTTGTTACTATTATGAGATGTATTAGATCTTGATCATGGAGTTCAACCATCATGCATGCTAATACTCTTGACAAAGCTTCCATAAAAGAGGGACCTAGTACCCTTGCGCGCTTTAGGTGAGTGCTCAATTTTGGTTGAGTGATGTGCCAACACGCCTTGGGCTGTTTGGTGAAAAATAATACTACATGGTTAGGGAAGAGCCAAAGGCCCAACCCATTGACCCCAAGGCAAAGGCGCAACAGCCATTCTAGGAAAGATAGTTTACAATGGGACTGCAACTCCTATTAATACCAAAGCTTGAGAGCTAGGAATTACTTGTGACTAGAGTATCAAAGTCTACTTGAGAAGATGAACCAATTCTATCCTTTGTAGGAGGAGTGCTTGTAGACATTTTTCCTCTACCTCTTCTTTCTGGAGTTAGTTGAAAGCCTTGTTGTTCTAGTAACTAAAAATCAAGATCCTCAATACCTCGGGATCTTTCTCCTAGTGTATATATTTTCTTTGCTAGTGTGTTATGAATTATGATTCACTTGAATATTATTTCATTAGGAAGCACATATATGTGCCACATGGTGGGCACCAAAAAAATGTTGGTTGGAAAATTTGTATCATAATACAAGCAACAATTCAGGGACAACAATCCCTCCTCTTTATGGGAGAGGTTCCCTTATTCACCAAATAAAAATACTACTTATTTAAAAATGTACAATCTATCAATATTCAAATGAGGATTTTGATGCATCAAATGTATCCATATTCAATCATTCTCAATACAGAAGAAAAAGAGGTAGAAGAATCAATGATTTGAGGAATGAAAATGGTAGCACTTTCAAATATATAGATTGTAGAATAATATCCTACTTATGCATACATGAAATTTCAAGGGCACATGAATCTACTTATATCTGAATATAGGACATATATGCAATAGACACAAAGTTCTCAACATTGCATCAACTGAATTGAACACAAAGTTTCATATCCAAATATATCAAATCCACATTCACAGGCTAAAGAATAGAAATAGAGAGAACACAAGAAAAGAGAGGGAAGAACTTCTTCTATATTGATTTTTAGTGGTTTTGTATTTTTCACATTCAAAGCATCAAAATCCAAAACCCTTTTTATAATGAGATAAATCCTTATATAGGCATTAGGGTGGTTGTAACTAACTTCCTAGTTTCATTATCTTTTAATTAAGTGTCTCCACTTAATTAATGATTTACACTTTAGTTAGCTTATTTACACTTTTACATATTTTTTAAAAATCATAAAGCTAACTTTTGAACTACATTTACTAGAAAGAAGAATCTATGAAATAGGAGAAGGAACACTTGTAGAAGGTTCCACCGCTGAGTCTTCACTTTGAGTATTTGATTTATAAAATGTTGGGAATTCGGGACTGCGGAATAGTGCTATGATTTAATAACAAACAAAATCATGCACACATGATCTAAACAATTCCCCAAAATCTACAACAGTGGAAGTATAAACTAGAATAATCCAAATCAAGAAAAAGTACACACACTTAACACAACATGTACCGTGGTTCATTCAATGTGGGCTACGTCCACAAAAGATAGAGATCTCATATATATAATAGAACAAGAGTACAAACCAAATCTTCACTACAAGAGTACAATGCATCTCTCCAAGATTATCTCCTCTCCTCTAGATCTCTAAACAAATCTCCATGAATGCACTACAAATGTGCCTCCAAACACCACCAATAGATCTCACATAACTAGGAACTACTGCATCTCTGAACTGCTACCAAGTTCTTTGTGGATCTGCAACAAAACCTCTCACATGGGTCTACCAATGTGTAACCATGATTATGCACCAAGAAGTAAGTATGTCTCTCCATCACTGCATGCATAACATGTGCAAACATGAAGACAACCTCCTCTACAATATCTAGATCTACATGGATCAATAATATAATATGATCTCATGGATCTACAATACAAGACTAGATCTACATAGATCTATAATACAATATCTCACCAACATGTGGATCTACAAGAATAAACTCTATGTGCTTTGCATACTATGCAAGCCATTACAATGAGACAATAACTATACAAAGAAAATATAGTAGAAGACGTTACCCTCTTCTCACCATTTAGATGTACCTGCTATTTCCTTCTATCTAGCTCCTCTCCATGGAGACTCTGTCTTCATGTAACATGTTCTTTCTTTCTCTTCTTCTTCTTCATCCTCTCAATCTAGGAGAATCAAGGATCTAATTCAATCCTTCTCTTAATTCACCTTCTAACCCTAGCTTTCATGCTTATATAGGCATATACAAACTTAGGGCACAATAGCCATGCATTTACAATTAATAGATCTTCTTTAATGCTAAAAATAGATCTAATTCCTGAGAGTTAAATATAAAATTTCACGCATAGGTAACCGGTGACGGCATTCTTTGCCCGACCATCACGCCGGTCACTTCCTCGGCGTGGACTAACCGACGTCGGTTACACCACGACCGATGTCTTTATTCGCCAAAACTAGTAACATGTAAAATAGGCTATCTGTGAAGCAATTCAACTCCATAATCATAACAATCTCCCACTTGGAGATAAATTTTTGAACTTGTACATGTACCTGTACATCACCATCCTCTACGCACCGTGAAGACCGTATATTCTTTCCTTATAAAATTCTCTCAAAAAATAAATAAAACCAGGAAGATCAAACCATCTTCTCAAACCAAGAAGATAAAAAACGTGACTTACCAAACCACCATGAAGCTACAACTGATCTGTGATAACCGAGCTATCCATACATCAAGCTCCCACTGAATCATAACACCAAGCCTCTCATGTAACCAAGCCATCATGACTAACACACCTGCAAGAGCTCCCACTCAACCTAAAATCGTGCTTCAAACCGCAGATTATAGCCATACCTATAAAACCAACCATGTTCTCTATCCATTTATCCATGTCTCCATGCAACCACCAATGCAACTATCCAAAGATAAGTCAAATTGGAATATGTGAAAGCAAAATAAGATCCCGGGTAAAAACAGACTGAATGAGTTCTACATGCAATAGTGGGTGATCAATCCACAAACACCTGTATAACTCAAATAAATCCAAACACTACAATCTACAAATCCAACCCTACATAAACAACTAGCATGTCCAAGACATTCATTTGTAGATAACATATCTATCAAGGAGTAACATAGTAATCAAGAGGAAATACAAACATCCCCTACTCATGCTCAAGGCATCTAAACCGTGCTCATAGGCATCCATGTGCAAACAAAACATCTGCATCATCATAGACTCACAAAACTGAATCTATCCACATGTATAAACTCACCTATACATCCATCTATATCATCAGGCTCTCCAAAAGCACCAAGTCTCTCACCGACTAACTCCAAAGCCATATATGAATCCTATGATCATCAATGTGAATGAAAACAACCATGCTAAACCATGCAACTAATACCAAGTGCAAATACCAGCATACATGTCATCAACATACTGCAAAAAACCAACCAAGATGAAATCAAAACAAGGGCACCATCTAAAAATGGTAAATAAACATTGTTGTCAAACCTATGACCAAACCAACCATAGTTTCTAGATGACCAACCACGGTTAATCCTAACCGACACCGGTCTCTGTAACAATCATATTTTCTCTTTTAACCCTTAAAACTCTGAAAAATTGTTCTATCATCTTCACCCAGTTGAATTTAACCATCAACTGTAATCCCATAGGGATATCCAAGCACCACAAAATAAACCAGAAGTGACATCACAAAGTAATAAACTCAATATACCTGCAAATCTATGACTTCCTCCAAAACCAACTAGTGCCTCTGCCACTCTGAATAGTAGCAATCTCCTCTCACTCTACATGTGCATCACGAATCCAATCCTGCAAAGCCAACAACCATGGCTTTGTCCCATTGAACATGAAATCCCATGCACTACCTTTAACACCAAGCTCAAAAACTAATATGTCAGTGAGAAATAAAACCAGATGAAAGAAAATATAAAATGATTCCCTTCTTATCAAATAATACTCCTACATCACAAAAGTTTGGACTTCTTTTGAAGTAGGTGAATCAACTTCTTTTCATCCTGTGTACTCAACATCTTTGTTACCTGCTAATTGCATCTAACCATGACTTTTCATTGAGGATCTCATCCTTAGACTAGATATCCTTGTCCTCAAGATTCCACACAACCGGGAAATAAAAGTCAAACAACACCAAAAACATGGTGTAAATATGTGCACACTATCCAAACATAATATCATCTACTCCAAAAGAAATAAATAAAACATGAACCATATAGAGATACCTGACCCAAAGTCTCACTGGACTAACCAAGCCAAATCCATCCCTTTTCTGATCCAAACATTGAATTGATCTACACTTTCTTCTACACACACAATGTGCAAGAAACATGATCCTCCAAAACAGAACACACTCGAACCAACCATGTACAAACTCAAACTCATTGTCATAGAGACCATCCATGGTTTGTTGACCAATACCGGTTACCCTATGTGACCAATGTCAATTCCTGAATGACGACATCTTGCTGTTGCTGGAACTAACACAATGCCAAAAATTGGCATAAATCACCAAACCAGGTGCATATTCCGACCAAAGCCGATAGTTGTGTTGAGCCAGTAATTTCAAGAAGCACCCAAATCTTGCACAAAAACTTAATAGCAATAATACATGCAATAAAAATTACACAAGATGAAATACATCACCTTAAATAGCACCAAGATACTCAACCACATCTTCAACTGAAGAACATGCTTCTCTGATGGAAACCCCATCTTCGTTATGTGCTACTATATTCTACTTCTCTAAGAAGCCCATGCATCTAATTGCACCAAAGGATGCATAACTGCTCCTTTTCTCTCATTCTCAGATCTAGATCTGCAATCCCAAACATGCATGTGTAACCAAAATAATATAAGCACTTTGCAATACCAAGATAAAACCATACCTCAATAACCGGATCTGCAATCTGACCAACATGCTTGTGCCTCCAAGAACCAGGGACACCTCAACGAACCAAGATACATTCCATGCATCTTCTTAATTCTTTAGATCTGTGATTTTTGTTAAAAAAAGGCTACCCAAGAATCGACCACGATCACCCTACCGATGACGGTTGCCACTTAACCGCATCGGTCATTGTAATTTCCACCAACATTAATCTTCCAAATTTCACTTGATATTGAATCTCTTCCTGTGATCTTCTCATCAGGAAAAACAAACCCTACTCTCATACATGTTAGTCAAACCACTAACAAAACCATGAAGCAAACCCTTGCTCTAAAATAACCAAGCTAACCAAGATCTGATACCAGTTGTTGGGAATTCAGATCGCTGAAAATAGTGTTATGATTTAATAAAAAAATCATGCACACGAGATCTAAACAATTCCCAAAATCTACAACAGTGGAAGTATAAACTATAATAATCCAAATCAAGACAAAGTACACACACATAACACAACATGTAATGTGGTTCACCCAATGTGGGCTACCACCAAAGATAGATATCTCATATATATAATACAACAAGAGTACAAACCAACTCTTCAATACAAGAGTACAATGCATCTCTCCAAGAGTATCTCCTCTCCTCCAGATCTCTAAACGGATCTCCATGAGTGCACTACAACCGTGCCTCTAAACACCACCAATAGATCTCACATAACTAGGAAATATTACATCTCTGAACTACTACCAAGTTCTTCGTGGATCTGTAACAAGACCTCTCGCATGGGTCTACCAATGTGCAACCATGACTGTGCACCAAGAAGTAAGTATGTCTCTCCATCACTACATGCATAACTTGTGCAAACATGAAGACAACCTCCTCTACAATATCTAGATCTACATGGATCAACAATACAATATGATCTCATGGATCTACAATACAAGATCTCACCAACATGTGGATCTACAAGAAGAAACTCTATGTGCTTTATATACTATGCAAGCCATTACAATGAGACAATAACTATACAAAGAAAATACAATAGAAGACATTACCCTCTTCTCACCATTTAGATGTACCTGTACTATTTCCTTCTATCCAACTCCTCTCCATGGAGACTCTTGTCTTCATGTAACTTGTTCTTTCTTTCTCTTCTTCTTCTTCTTCATCCTCTCAATCTAGGAGAATCAAGGATCTAATTCAATCCTTCTCTTAATTCACCTTCTAACCCTAGCTTTCATGCTTATATAGGCATATACAAACTTAGGACACAATAGCCATGCATTTACAATTAATAGATCTTCTTTAATGCTAAAAATAGATCTAATTCCCGAGAGTTAAATATAAAATTTCACGCATAGGTAACCAAAGATGACGGTTACTACTCGACCATCACCAATCACTTCATAACTGGATCGACTAACGCCGGTTACACTCGACCGATGCCGTGCCATCACCGTCAAACCAAGAACATGTAAAGCAGGCTATCAGAAGCAATTCAACTCCACAATCCTAACATAAAATTAAAAAGAGCTCCAAAATCACCATGCCTTTGGGGATGGTGGTGTTTTCTATAAAATTGGTTTAACTACCTAAGGAATTCTCCATCTCCTTTCTCATGTCTCGCATTTTCACTATACCTTTGGTTGTCTCTATGACTACATTATGCAATTCACAGATTTCTTCCACTTTTTCTTTACTCATAGCTTCAAGATTGAATAATTCCTCTTTGATAAATGCTTTGAAACTTTATTTGATCTCTTGTGATGTGTTCCTCTCTACATAATTGTATTTATAAAATTGACACCGAGAGCTAGAAATTTAGCAAGTATTGCAGATTTGAATGCCTCTCCCTTTTGCACCATGTTCTTAAGTTCATCAATTACTTCTTCTAGCACTTTCATCTTCCATTCTACACTAAACACCCACTTCTTGGAAATATTACTTTTTGAATCATCAAATATCTTATGTGCAAGGAGAATTTGTTCATTTGTATCCCTCATGAGTTTGAGATCCTGAATACATTCTAACCAAATTTTAAGTTCCTTTTCAGAGCCAATGATTACTAGGTCAATCTAAATTTGGACCAGAGAAATGTTGTCATATGATTTGTGTGCTTCATCAATGAAATTCAAGCCGAGATCAACATTCCATAAAAAAATCTTCAATTTATTTTCCATAAGTAGCATGCTTATGAATTTCCTTGATATCTCGAACTTCTTCATCAAACAAGACAATGGGAGGGGGAATTGAAGTTAGAGGGGAAGGATAAAGCACTTTATCACTTGCAAGGAGGGATTTGATGAAATTAGAGAGGACTTGTACCTGCTCCTCAAGTTTTCATGTGTTTACTTCCCCTTTTCCACCCTTTCAATGACCATTGAGATTGTCTCTTTTAAATTATGACCCTCCTCCATCGTCAGGAGTAGATTGACCTAGTGGAATTATTTTTAGTTCCAACTCAGCAATAGTTAGATCATTTTCATCTTTCTCCACTCTTAGCTTTGTTATCTACAAATATTGCTGACCTTTTGAATCGAAACCAATCTTGAAATAGTCTTAACTTTTTTGACAAGGAGAGTGGAAGTTGTTCCTACGAGGGAAGCTACAATATCAAACTTAGGAGAAATAATTTAGGAATATGACTTCCTCGTCTTGGTATCAATTAAGGGCTGGACCCATGTGAAAGAGTCATTAGGAGGTGGAGCAACAAGAGGGCCCAAAGCAAGTCTGTTGAGGGAACCAAGGGTCTAAGAAACATATACCTCAAGAGTAGGTGCTCCAGCACTTGAAGAAGATACTTCTTTCATAGGTGATTTGAGCTTGGTAATGCTCAATACCTCAACTCCGACTTAGCACTCTTCAATTTATTTTCTTCATATTATTCTTCTCGCATTCTCCCTCCATAATTTATTTCTTCATGCTCCTTTGTTCCCTTTTCTTCTTCCTCTTAAATATCAACAATTTGTTCAACCCTCTCGAACCTCTTTTTTCCTTGGAGAGAGATATTGTTTTCCTTTTTCCTCAATTACTTCTTATGTCTTTTCGTTTTCTCGGTCTTCTCATTCCTTGAATATAATTTGACTAAAGATTCTATGTGCAGAGGAGAAGGATTTGGCTGATTTGGTACCTCTGTGTGTGTGGCAGAGACTTATTTATGAGATGATGATGCCCCTTGAGAAGAATATTGAGTCACTCCTACCTTATATGATTTCATCTTTCTATCAAACCAAACTTTGGTCCTCACCATGACTAGGTTTATTAACTCCTGAAGATCATCCTTTCCTTCTTGAAACCAATTGATGGTGGCAAGGGGTGTATGTTGAATAGTCTTATTGTATTTAAGAGAATAAAATTCTTCATCATCATCTGGAAAGACCTCTGCACTTTACAAATCCCAAAATATTTAATCTGCTTCAAAGAAATCTGACCAAAGTATCTTCTCCTCACCTCATAGTCATTTGAAAAATCTTCCCAATAATCTTCTAATGTAGGAAAGTGATAGAAACCCATTCTAAGGTTATTAGAAATGAATCATTTGATGTCAAAACATGACCTTTTGTGAAAAGTATAGAAATTGAATGCAGAGATGGTCCTTTCTACATTCTGAGCATCTAATGTTGTCCTGTAAGTATAATTCCCCAAAGTGATTGGGAATTGAATACATGTTATCTTTTTATCTCTGTAGGTTCTATGCAACATGTCAAGTTGCCTACAAACTTCCACTAAAACTAGTTTATCATTGCAATACATGGGAAGATTTTTAGGTGAACCTTCAAAACTAGCCAATTTGATATATGAGAACCTTCTGAACTGGATGAAAAAATTACCATAAGTTGAGATCAATTTTTTTGCTTCAACGATACCCTCTCAGTTGTGTTTCCTTCTAAGAGCCTAAAAATGTACATTATAAAGGCATCATTGACTCTTTTGAAGTGATGCTTGTTTTTTTCAAGAGTCGGTTGTGGATAATACTCATAGACTGGTGTATTTTTTTCATCCACTTGAGTAAGACTCGGCCAACACCTATATGTTGCAACAATGTACATCAAATATGAAGTCATATAGAATTATTTGCACTGTTACACATTGACTAATTGTTCACTGAGGTTTTCACAAATTATTTCTCCCTAGTTCAGGATTTGCTTCCCTTCAAAAATAATGTTTATATAAGGACACATCTAGAAGTGAAAATCATTGGTTCGGGAAGGGCCATGATTCTAGACAACAGAGTGATTATATCGCATAACTCTTCCTTAAAATTAGCTATGTACATGTTCTTAGGAAACCTAGATGCTCCTTTCTTTGGAACCTTGAACCAAGATTTAGCTATCATTGTTTTATATTTCTCCTTATCTTGTTCAAAAAGGCCTTGAGCTTGTGCCATAGTGAGAGTGTTGGAATTTTCAACAACATGGATTCTAAAGGAAGCATTTATGCAATTGACATCCAGTTTAGCAATCACTTGGCCTTGAGGATCTCTGATTTATTTTGAATCAATCAAAAAATAAGCACATGCCAAAATGATATCTGCACATTGAACTAAAATAAGGAAACCATTGGCATGATAAATCCCACTATATTTGATACATTGAACCATGGGAGTGGGGTTTTCATTAAAAATATGGCCCCATAAGTCATTGAAGTCAATATGCAGGACATCACTATCTCCTATGTTGGGCACTTACATTTCAAGGGATGAAATATGTTTGTAACCCCGTAATGGTACTTCATGATGGTCATGATAGGAAAAAAATACTCAGAGGAATGGAAACTCAATGACAGTTTTGGAGAAAAATGGTATGATAGGGCACAAAAGCAATTTGATATTAAAACCTTTGTAGGAAGCTTCAAAATCACTTACCTAGGCTGCAAGAAGAAAGGTGCTCCTCTCAGGATCATAGAGCAATTTGAATTTTTGAAAATGGCTAGAGAACGCTCAAGATACGAATTGAAATGTCTTTGAGGGCATGGGAATGAGAATGCACAAGACTTAACTATAATTTTGTGATTTGAGATAGTAAGAATGACCCATTTTACCTCTTTTTATACTTTCCCATTTGAAAAGGAGGTAATAAATGATTGATTAGGAAATGACAATGTATTGCGGGAAACAAGAGGTTTCGAAAACATTTTACCAATTTCCTCTGTATTGCAGTTATGACGGAGATGTAGGGAACAAGAAGCACGAGAGAATGAGGGACACAAGGGATTTTGAACTCCAAAATCTCCACAATTCATAAGAAATGCTTTAGTGTGCAGAAAAGGTGGGCTTGTGGAGAACCAACAGCCAGGATGAACATGGGACACAAGTTCTTTGAAAATATGAAACTTGCGCAATACATAGAAACCCAGGTGAGTACGGGAGAATCGGGCCAGCGAAGCATGCAAAGTCTATGGGACACGAGGACGCGAGTTCTCCTAAAACACACAAAGTCCGTAATAATACGAAGAAACACTTAGCATATTTTGATAAAAAAATTCAGAATGGAAATGGATGTGAAGAACACGGGGATGTAGGGAAATGAATCCTAAGAAGTGCAAGAGCCACGAGTTATTTGAAAGGCCATAAAATCCGTAAAAGAAGGATGAGTGAAAAAGTGGAAGTAAGGAAAATGCGGGAAACATGAGGATGCGGTGAACTAATATTGATTGAACAATTCACCGATGAACATAAAAACCCACAACAAAAGACTCAATGAAGTTTGGAAAAGGTATAGATGTAGAGAACCATTGGGCCAAAGGAACTATGGACATGAGTGCTCCAAAAACCTGATTTTTCCGCAATCCAAAGGTAAATACCCAAATACTCAAAGTACTCAAAAATGACTAACTGTTGGGATCATTTCTCTTTCACAAGACTTCACAAAGGAAAAAAATATCACAGAAGCCACTTAACCAAAAATATTTAGAATTTTGAAAATTTTCACACATTTTTTTGGGTAAGTGACATTGTGTCTTGTTTTACACTTTTGAAAGCTCGACTTCTTCCTAAATCCATTTTCAATTATTTTTCTCTAAATTTTGTTGGTGTGTTTGTGCTTTTGTTTTCACCGATGTAAAAGGTGCAAGGAAATTAATGACAAAGGAGGATGATAAGGAGTGCAATAGTAATTTTTAGGGATGATGACATGGGTATGGTTGCAAGAATGAAGAAGGTGAGAATTGTTTGGCCAAGTAGGCCTAATCAGGAGGTCTAGTTAGCATGGATGATGACATATGAAGAACATAGATGCATGGAGGCTTGTAAATCATTTAATAGGAATGGAGAGCATGTTGGTAGTGTGATGAGACACTCATATAGGTCTCAGAAGGTGAATGCAGGGTTTGAGCATGGTTTGTAGGTCTTCATCTAGACCTAATCTAGGTCCTTGGTGGTCTAATGAAACATGGAGGTTATTTGTAGAGGTATGTGGGCTTGTGAGGGCATGTAGAAGAGTGATAAATGTTGTATAAAATGTGCTAGGGTATTTTGAAGAGCTTTGAAGTAGATGTATAGTGTAAACATATTCTATCTAGGTCTAAACTAGACCAAATTCTATGAACTAGTTAGGAAAGTCATTGGATGATACAAAGGTTCCTTATTATATGGAAGGTCCTTATAGGATTTCATTGACATGTGTGAATATTTTTGAGATATTGTGGAGAAGAGACATTGGTTTGTGCCCTTGGAGTCCAAGATGTACTCGGTGGAGAAGAGACTAGTCATTTAGGCTTAGTTGTGCATATTGATATTCTTAGTCTAATGCCGACCTATATGGTCCTTTCATGTGAATTTATATGATGTTGTATATTTATTTTCTTGTTGGTATGACCAAACTTAATGGTCATGTCTAACCTATAGGTGTTTAAGATTTGATTCATGTATATAAGTGATTGTATTTTCTCATTTGAGCTAGTGGAGGGAATAGAGTTGTGAGCAAGATAGAGGTGGTGAAAGAGAGTGTTAGAGGGTTCCAAGGAAGAGATAAGAAGAATCATGAGAAGGTGAGGAAATCAATTTATAAGGTCTTCAAGGTCATTAGACCTAATCATCTTGTGAATGAGAAATATTGAGCAAAGTAGAAGAGAGAGTTGTTTGAGAGGGTTTAGAAGTATTGGAGATGAAATTGTGATCACTATCTGTTGTAGGTAAAAACTATATCATTGTTCTTCATCTTCGAGGTGGTTGAGTTTTTCTTGATCACCTTAGGGGGTTATATCCTCCTTGCAGGGTTGGTGCCTTGATAAATAGGGGTTGGTGCTCCTTGTGGGGTTGGTGCCTCACTAAACAAATATTGTGTGATGTGTAATATTCATGCAAGTATTTTGGATTGAGTAATATATTCAAAAGTTTTAGTGGGTTTTCTTCCACTTAAGGGTTTCCCACTTCACATCTTGTGTCCTTGTGTACTCTCTTGCTTCATGCTTTATTGAGTGGTTGTTTCATGTTGTTAAGCTCATATTAATGCATGGTTGAATGGTTAATGGTTTATACAAGTTAAATATAATTGGATGAAAGTTTTGAAGGACTGATTCACCCCCTCATTCCATTGTGCTTCTAAAACATTCTTCGAGATGCTTGAGGGATCAAGAGGTAAAAATGACATGAAGTACCGGTTTCGGGGGTCACCTCCCATATAATTTAGAGTCCACTAATAAATTTGGTTTAGGTTGCACAATATTAAATCACTAAATATCATAGATTAAACACTCAACAACACTATTTTATTCAATTAAGATACATTACATTTATATAGGAAGATGATACCCTATTAATAAGGAAAAATGTATTATTATATCTTAACACAAACCTCTCCCTCGATCCTACAATACTTACTAACACCATTTACGTAAGTTTATTTAAACAATCTAAACAAAATTACTTACAAATATAATATAGCTATGTGAGTTACAACTCATTTACATTATTTTCTCACACGGTCTAATAATAACGGATCACTAACATTACATTTTCCTAACATTCCCCCCTTAGTGTGAACATCGTAGATAATATTTTATAGTCTCAACTATAGTATGCTTACCTCTATGTGGCATACCCATCTTCGTGTCTCATGACCTTGATATAAATGAAGGGAGCTCAAGTCAACCTTCCACGGTTTTCAAAAGTTGTACCAAAAACCTAGACATGAATATGTCCCATCAACTATTCACCTCATGTGGTTTCTGGATCTCGACAAACCTTTTCAAGATCCATGAACTACATAGTGCTTTTGTTCCCTGTAACATTTTTACATCGGGGGATAACATAGGAAATTATACTCACATTACAAATATGAACACAAGAACACACTATAAAATGAACACAAAAAAATGTAATTACTCTAAAATGAGGAACACCATAACACACACAACTAAAAAAAAATACACCATAGCTTCATGTGGCCCCGACATTTGTGACTGATGAGAAGTTGGTATTTGACCTCGAACCTCCTAAACCTCCATCCTCTAGTCGGATGATTCTTAGTTACTCAACAAATTTGAATTTGTAGCTAAATACATACCTCGGTGGGTGTCGGTTCAACCAAAAATGCGTTTGTAAGGGAACAAATTATTTTTACAAATTTTACAATGACCCCTTTTTTACAATAGTTACAAATATAATGAATTTGTTGGACTTTGACAATTGACTCACAATAACTAATGACTCAAACTCTTATATCTAGAGACATGATGCAGCCTAGAATTTAGCAATACAAGCCCAAGTGCACTGGCACATCACTCAGCCTAGACTGAGCACTCACCCAAAGCATGCAAAGGTACCAAGCCCCTCTTTAGGGTTGTTGTTGTAGGATGTTAGCATAATGAAGACTTTAATCATTTAGATCTATAGCTATTATATCTTTCATACAGTGCATATTCAGTCTAGATCTAGAACATAACAAACTTTAACAGATAACCATAATGGAATCAAGCATGCAATATTGAATTATAACCATGAGAACACCTTATTTCAGTCCATAATCTCCATTATATTAATTGCAGTAAATACACAGAAGCTTCATTACAATAATAGTAGTATACGCTCATGCGCATAATAGATCTAGCAGCATAATCTCACTATACCCTAGTTCTCACACGTATATATATCCTCTCTCTCTCAGATATCTACTACATAGTTCACTACATATTTATAAGGGTGGGGACTTTCCCTTCACCACTTATCTAATCCAAAAATAGGTCACATACTATTATTAGCCATGTGTTGTTACAAAAATAGGCTTACATGTAAGAATGCTAGCAATAGATATTTCTTTGTCAACTATCAGTTCACAATTCTATCTTTAGCTTGTATCCATGCAAAGTGCTTCGTAGCCAATCATCCAAAAATAGCCAATGTGTGACATGCAAGTCTCCAATCGGTTTGAGTGCTCCACATGCTATCTCCAAAAATAGATCCTCATCATGAAAATGGCTAAGTCCTGAATCTATCTCTATTTTGCGCGTGATCCTCTCTGATGCTTCCGCGCCTTTGAATGTGCTTTGTTCTCCCGTGTGAACCTTATGTATTTTCTTCACTAAGTGCCAAAGTTTGATTGATCAACATTACCCCACACTAGTTTCATTTCCACCCGAAAATGGTTTTCTCCAAAAATGAATCAAAGAATATGAATAGAAGAATAGAAGAATTTGGATGAATAAAAGAATGTCTTTAACCTGCAGTATCTTCTGCTGACAACCTGAATAATCAATTCTAGATATTCCTCTTTTATCTCTGCCTCTAAGGTTTTCCAGTCATTGAGTGCGAGCCTTTGCTTTCTTTAGAATATCCACTACAATTGACTCTAATTCATCCCTTGTAATCTCTCCTTTTTCATTCTGTAATACCAACATGATGTTGGACATGCTAGTCATTCTCCCTTCCAACAAGTCCATCTTTTGAGCGATGAGTTTGCCAAGCTCATCCAGCCTTTCCCTGTGAGGTTCCTGAGTGGTACATAAGGGCCTCGTGCTTCTACTTAACAAGTGTTAATCATTCTGTGCAGCCCAATGTCTCATCCTTCATGGCCTTCAGGACCTCATTGTCTTCTAAAATGGTCCTAGTCCTTATAACAACCTCTGGCATTGTACAAATATTTAGCACTTGATCTACCTTCTTGAGTTCCTCCTGTAAGCTCTGAAGCAATCCTTCATATGATGCAATCTTCCACATCAACTGAAGCATTTTCTCACTCTACTTCTTGTGTTGGATCCTTTGGCTCAGGCATGCGCAAAGGTTCATCTTCAAGCACTAAGTCCACCAATGTACTCACATAATGTATTACCGAAGGAAATGTCTTGGGTACCTTTGGCTCTAAGTGTGGCCTAGCCTTCATGACATTGTCACAATATCCTCTGCCATCTTTGATAAATACATTGATCTTCTTTTGTGCCAAGTATTTTTCCTATTTTAGGCACGCTATCTCCTCATCCTTATTCTTAATCTCCTCCCTTAGCACCCTAATTATGGCAGCTTTGTCCATATTCGACATGTGACTTTTGTTGAGACTTTCACCAAAGCATTGCTCACCTGTTCATCTGACATAACAATAGGATTTACTATTATGTGTCTGGCCTGAGGTTTCTTTTTCAACCTCCTTGACATGCATGACTCCTCACATACATCAAATTCTAGTTCATCCATGTGCATGTGCATCGACCATGACAATTTCTTCCTTTTGCGCATTGTCGCCATATCTTCATCCATTAACTCCCAGTCGTATAACTCCTTTTATGCCATTGTGCTCTGGAAACGGGTGTAGACAATTTTACCTATGTCCTCAATATAGCCCATGGGTGGTGGAATATACTCCCCACTTGTTCTTCTTGATCTAGGTTACTTAGGAACTTGGGCTTCAAGATTGGGAACTTGTGTTGCTATGTCTTGAGTAGTCTCTATTGTTGTCTCTTCTGCCCCTTTTTCTTCCTCTTCTCCATCCTTCATTTCTTCATCTTTTTGTTCTTCCACATTCTCTAGAGGTGTAGGAGAATTGGGCACACTTTCCTCTGACTCTTCCACTTCCTCATTCAAATTTAATTTCCTTCTCCTTTTCTCAGTTATCTCCTTTTGTGGAGAGATTCAAGGTGATTTGCACACTATTTTTGAGTAGCACCTTGGGTCCTTGTTCTCCTAAATACTCTCTTGAATCAGCACTCTCCTTGGACTGCATCCAAGTCCTCATCATCTCCCTCTTGTGGCTGAGGTGGAGTAGTTGCGTGCTTAGCTTCATCCTTATTTGGAGGTTGTCTTCTACTTTGTGTTCTAAACCACCACTATCCTCATGCTCTTCTTCTTCATCATCAACTTGAATTGTTTCTATGGGCTTGGGTGTTGGAACATTTTCCATTGTATGCTTACCCTTTGGTGGCCCTAGGAGCGTGAACTCATTCTCCACATACTTAGCATTCTCTAGCTTGGGTTTGAGTTGCAAGTACACAAGCACTACTCTGGTGTCCCCAACTGCCAAGCTCACAAGTTTCATGCTTATAATATTTGAAATAAGTCTTTCAATGTATGCATTTCACCCTGGATATACATACTTCTTCCTCAAAGTGTGGTAGTCACAATCTACCTTGTCTACATTAAAGGTTAAGTGGCATGCATCTGAGAACCAATGGACTAATGCTTGGAAATACCTTGTTGTGAAGGCATATGGAAATTTGCACCATGGGCTCCAAGCCCCATCCTTCATCACAAATCGCGCGATGTAAAAATGTTGGTATACGGAAAAATGAACGCCTACCCACCACCAAAGGAAAATCCTTGGGTATGCACCACTCTTCCTCGAATTCCATGTAGAGTCTATCGTACCACATCTTCACCCTCTGCTTGAATGGTCCACTCATTGATCCATCACACAAGTACTTGCCAAACCTTTCCGTAGGTGACTTGTGTTTCGTGGGGTACTCCCAAATCTTCTCCTTTGGCCCATCAGGTACCCCAATCTCCATGAATACTAAGGACAATAACACAGCACCAAAACTTATTCTGTCACCTATCCACACTTCTTCAATGATTTTCTTTGCTATGTGATCTGCAATGTTGTAGACCACTCCTTGAGACATCTTCTTGGTGACGTGCAACCACATTGTGTTTACCTGTGACCACCTTCCTTGGTCATTCAGCTTTGTCACAAGATGTGTAGCTGCCTGCACTACTAGGTACTTCTTCAACTTGTCAATGTCCATGCCACATGGACCCTTGGTATACCCCAGCTCCTTCCTCATCTCCAGGATTGTGGCTTTATCAGTTAAATCATTATCCAGATCCAACCCTGAGGCCCTTAGTCCTGTCACCATTGAAATCAAAGAAGTTGTGATTCTTACCCTTCATCCGGTGAAATAGAAGAAGTCCTCATGGACTCTACTCATCAGCCACCGATACAATGGTTCATACTTTCCAAAATATGGTAGCTCATACAGCTAGTAGACTCCATTCTACTTCAGCAACTTCTCACCAGTCATCATCGTATACTGGCATATCCTCTGTTGTGCACTTGTTCATTTTTGTGCTCAATGAACACATCAAGATCCTTCTTATTATCTGATGTTTGATGGTTGTAGTCATTGATTTTACATTGGTGGATATGGGAATCCCATTCTTGTCCCACAATCATGCCCCTCCAGATACTGCATTTCTGAAAAATTACTCTCGGGAGCAATCTCTTCTTCCACTTCAACCTTCTTCTTCCCTTTATCTCCTGTTGTGGGTGCTTTCTTTGGTGCCATTTGAAAAATCTCTCTTTTCTTCCCTCTATAGTCAAGCAAATCAAAACCCTAGCTTAAATCTTCATGCCCTAGTGGAAATCATGTGCCCTAGCTTGTTTGTAATGTGTCTACTTCACTCAACCCTTCACCTATGGTAACACAAGCTTCTCCAATGGCACAACCCTTCTCTCCACATCTGGTTTCACACTCTATGCACCTCAACACGATTTCTCAACTCGTTCACACTTAACCCTTTTCAAATTCTCCCAATTACAATGGTAAAATCAACTCGCATCCCATCCTTTAATAGAATTTCAAAAATTTAGTGCATTTATTACTTATCCACCTACCAACAATCCTCTCATTAAGTGATCCATTTTCATTATTTTTGTGTGGTGCATCTCTTCACGCCAAGGCTATAACCTTCTAGTGTGCCTTTCTACCTTTTGGTTTGTAAACTTCTCTTCAGGTTTCTTTCATGCACCTGAGTACCTCATCACTATGCCTTCCACTGGTAGTCTTCCCGGCCCATGCTTACCTCGCGTTATACTTGTTTCTTCATTCCTCTCTATCTATGGTCCTTGTGTCTAGAAGAAATTTTTTTTTTTTTTTTTTTATTTTCCAACCTTGAATAGCACCCATAGATATTTCCTTTCATGTGTACTTATTTTCAATAGTCCTACACCTAGATATCAATAACCTACCCCACACTAAGGGTAGGTTCAGTCCTCTGCACATAATTTGTAATTAGCTTCTAGTGCATAAACATGCTTATTACACAAACACACCAACTAAATTGACAAAGCATAGCAACAAAGAAATAAACACATTAAGGAAATGTAGAATTGGAAACCTAATCTAAATGGAAACACTTCCTTATTACAAACACCAAGAAGACTTATTTATAGTAGGGCTTCATCCTACTCCTGTTGAAGTAACCGGGTAACCATATTCCATCAAGGGCCTCTAACTGACAAGCTCCTGATTTGAGTATGTGAGTGATAACATATGACCCCAACCAATGTACTTTGAGTTTTCCTAGATGGCACAAAAACTTAGAATCATAAAGGAGCACCATATGTCCTATCTCAAGTGTTTTACCCTGGATGTGCCTGTCATGCCATGCTTTATGCTTGGCTTTTCTTGTTTTTGACTCCAACGTGCTATGGCTCATCGTTCATCCAATTTTATTAACTATTCAATTTGTTCTTCTAATGCTTGCTCATCAATAAGACCTCTAGATCGCAATACACAAAGAAGTTAACATAAATTCCATAGGAAGAACTACTTCACTAAACACTAAGCCCGAAATGGTGTGGCTTTGTTCAACCTTTTATATGTTTTCCGATATGCCCAAAGTATTGTAGATACTTTATCATCCCAATCCTTTCTTCCAACATCACATATTTTTGTCAATGTCTAGCTAATAATTTTGTTGAAAGCCTCAGCAGTCCAATTTTCCTGAGGATGATAGGGTGTAGTCTTATGGTGTGCAATCATGAATTCATCCAATAGAATTTTGATTGTCTCATTAAGAAAATGTGTGCCCCTATCATTGGTCAAAATTAAAGGACATCCATACCTTGTAATAATATTTTCCCAAAGAAACATGGTTGTTGTGGCCATTGTACAATCCTTTGTAGGTGTGCTTCTTCCCACCTTGTCAGATAATCTATGCAAGTTATGATGTAACATGATCCATTTCTGCATGCAACTAGTGAAATAGGACCCACAAAATCTATAACCCATTTCTCAAATGGTTCTACACTAGTAATGGGTCTTAGAGGCATTTCATCTCATTGACCTGGTTTCCCAAGGCATTGACAATGATCACAAGCCTTAAAAATTCCTTACAATCTTTATACAAGGTCTCCCACCATAATCCAACGAGTAGAATCTTACATGCAGTGGCATCACCGGCATAGTGGCCACCTACAATACCACCATGAGCTTATTCCATAATATTTTTGCATTAATGCTCCATACACAACAACATAATACTTCATCTTGGCCTAATTTGTACATGTCACCATTGATTAACATATAGGGGTTATGCGTATAGCAAGTTGTTTCTTCTCCAAGGATTTCATTCCTTTTGGTGTCATCCTGTTCATAGAAAGACAACAATGTCTTCTAGTTCTAATGGCACTTGTTGTAACTTGTATAACTGTGCATCTGACATGGTATCTTCAATTACATGTGCTTCTTCTCCTAACTATATTCTGGATAGATGGTCTGGTCCAAAATTACTTTTCCCTGGTTTCACCACAACTATGAAATCAAATTCTTGAAATAAGAGCACCCATCGACATATGTGCCCTTGTAGAATAGGTTTTTTACCAAATACTTCAATGCCATATGATTTTTAAAAAAACGAATGGTGTAGCTAGTAGGTACTGGCGGAATTTATGGAGTGCATAGATCATTGACAAAGCTTCGCGCTCTGTAGTGGTGTAATTCCGTTTTGCATGATTCATCTTTCTACTAGCAAAATACATGGGATGATATATAATACCTTCTCCAGTTGAGCTAACACCGCACCAATGGTTGTGCCAGAGGCATCAACATGTACATGAAATGGTTAGTCCCATGAAGGAAAACATAGAATAGGCGTGATAGTAATTTTTTCCTTTAACATCTCAAATGCGCGTTCTTTGCGGTTCTCCCAGTAGAATGTACCTTTCCCTTTCAGTAACTCTTCCAACGGTGTAACAATTTTGGCATATCCTTTGATAAAATTCTGGTAATATCTGTATGACCCAAAAATACATGCACCTCACTCTAACTGGTAGGCTCACTTAGGCCTATAATGACTACAACCTTGGTTGGATCAACCAAAAACCCTCCTTACAGATTATGTGTCCTAACAAGTATCCCAAATGGTGTAGCAAATATGCACTTCTTGATGTTTAATGAGATACTCAACTATCTACATCTTTCAAACATTAAGCGCAGATTGTCACAATGATCCTTAACTAATCCATACACCGTCCAATCATCTAAATAGACATGTAAGAAGTTGTGAATAAATTCCTTGAATGCTTGAACAACTATGTGTGAAAATATAGCAGGCGCATTTTTTCGGACCAAAAGGCATTACAGTATAGGCGAAGCTACCCCATTTAGTAGTAAATGTAGTCTTTTCCTAATCCTCTTGGGCAATCCTAACTTGATGATACCCAGAGAACCCATCTGTAAACGAATAGATTTTCGTGCCCTGACAATGCCTTCTAGTATTTCCTCGATGAATGGTGTAGGAAAGGGATCAATCACACATGCAACATTTAGCTCCCTGTAGTCCACACAAATCCTAATCCGTCCATCTTTCTTGATATTGATCACCATTGGACTAACCCATTCTGACTCATCAAGGGGCTTGATAATTCTAGACTTCAACATTTTGTCAATTTCTTCTTTGACCTTTTCGTGCAAGTTGGGGTTCATCTTATAGGGTCTCTTTCTAACTGGCACACACCCTCTTTAATTTTTATCTTCATCTCCCCTAATGATTCATGCACACCTTTAAGTTCATGGTACCCCTAGGGAATAAGTCTTGGTAATCCCTTAGTAACTCTATGATTTTTTCCACTTCAGAGTCTAACCAATAGTCCCCAATTACAACTTCCTTAGGCTCAGCCTCTGATCCAATATTCACCTTCTTTATCTTCATAGGTTCATGATAGGCACGCGTGGTTGTATCTGCACTATCCAATACCTCACGCCTACCTTTTGAATGATTTACATCCAGATTTTCTACTTCTTCGTCATCCACTAAGTAGACCATTTTTCCTTTTTCCTTCTCAAGGCAAGCGCATTGAAGTAATGTTGCACCCGCCTCTGTTTCTCCAACAAGACATGCTCTTGAGTCTCCTTCATCTAGTAACTCCTTAAAAGTTCTTCATCCTTGGCACTATCTCCCATAGTTAAGCACTTTATGACTTTCAATGCTTCTTCCACCAGAGGCTTTGTAGAGAAGAAGTCAAATGTCTAGGTCATTCCTGTAGTTAAATCCTACCAATTTCCAATCTCTCTATGGAGTTCTGCATATACATACCAAGCACGTGTGCATCCTTATAAAGTGGAATAAAAATTATGCACCCATAGTGAAGGTGGTAAATCTTCCTACCCTTCTATCCAAAGTCTCTCACACTTCTAAACGTGGTGCTGAGTAGGTTGATTACCATAATAAGTACATATTTGAGTAGGTGCATTGCTCCTAAGGAACCTAGTAGAAAGAGCAATCCTAATTTCATTCCATCCTACAATATTATCCTTATGGGCCATCCATAGCGTGTTGTTATCCACGTAGTGTATATGCTAACATATTTATTCTTTCCAATGGGTCTATCCATTATTCTTCCATGGCACATAGAATACCATAGGATCTCCTTCTCCATTGTAACAAGGTACCAAGTTGTTACCTATTCTCTGACATAACACGGTTTTCTTCCTCTAGAAAATATGCTCTTTACTTCATGCCTACCAACTCATAAGTTCTATGAGCCCAATTATCACAAGAAACACTTGTAGTATCACTAATGGACTATGCATCCTCCCACTGAATTATTCCTTCTTTAGTTGGCTCAAGTATCTTTGGATCTTAGATGGCGTGTACATAAATCCTATTCATATCTTCTTCACTCAAGGGCTCAACATAGGGCACATATTTGCCATCTGTTAAAGGGATAATAACTCTCTCCTCCTTATTTTCAAAATTGATATAGCCCTTGATGAACTAAAGATCAACATTATTTTCATAGCACCAAGGACACCCCAATAGATTTGGGAAGCTATCTGACTCTGCCGGAGTTAAAACCTCAAAGTCTCAAGTTAACTTGGCCCCTTGTATGGTAATGGATGCATGTTTCAAAAATTTGATGGGAGTGGCCTTAGTTTGATTAGCCATGAACAATATATTAGAGGATGGCTGCAATGGGGGTCTTCCCATTTGTACCCATGCATCTAAGGTAAGAACATTGAATTGTGCCACTTGTATCAATCAATAGCCACCCACTGTCCACAATAACATTCAAAGTTATTTCCTTGTCATAATCTAGGATATGAGGGGAAGATTCACATGCAGGATCTATCATCCAGTCTCAATACTTGCATGCGGAGTGTTTCCTTTTAACCAATCCCCTAACAATGGAATGATATTTTCCTACACAACATTTTACATACTTCTTTTAAGTCATCTATATCAGTTTGGACCATCTCTGATACTTTCTTTTGCTCCATCTTCCGTGATTTCTCTTTTAAGTATTGTATCTCACCTTGAAGATTCCTAAGAACTTCCATGGTTTCCTGATAGACCTCCTTTTGATGGGTAGGATATGGGTACCGTGCATGTAGAACCTCCTCCTTAGTGATGGTAGGCTTCTACTTGTAATGCTTCTCTGCACGTGTCGCCTCAGCACGGGTTGTGATCTTCACTTGCAGCTCCTCGGACTCTGCCTCCAACTTAGGCATCCACTAATTTTCAACAACGCGTGTTGTATCCTAACCATCCCTGCACCTTTGTTTTCTTGTTTATGTTGTTTACTAAGATGCTCATATAAGTTTGAACTCCTCATATCTATGACTCTTTCCACGAAAGAACATGTAATATTCTGAGGACATTCACACTTGTAGTGGTTAGGAGATCCACATGTATAACATGTTTATGAGGAAACTCACTTCTTCCACTACCATGGCCTCGCACGGATCATTATATGTCTTATGTGATAATTCCCTTCTAAAAGGGGTAATTAGGCCCCCAACGAACCATTATGCATGTTGGCTTGTGTATATCATAAGAAAGCTTAGATAACAACATTTTAAAATGGGCATCATACTCTCTAACACTCTTAGTAGTGCCTTGCTTAATATCCTTGAGTGCACTTATACTCTTTTGCTCAAACTCAGGGATGTAAAACTCTTTAAGGAATGCATCTTTTAAAGTTGTATAGTCTACGAAAGTCTGATTAGGATCAAATTTTTGTACCAACTATGTGTGCGCGCCTTGTAATGTAGTAGAAAATTGGCTTGCCCTATGCTTATAATCCATGATTCCTTTTGTGCACCACAATATTTTACACATATGCACATGTTCAGCAGCATCTTCTATGCCCTATAGTCTAGAAGATGAAGAGACATCTCCATGTAAATATTTTGGGGTTGGTATGGACCTTGCCCACCTGATCCAGAATCTCTTGTGTTTCCCCTGCCTCCAGAACCATCAGATCCTCTAGAGCTAGAGCTACTACTAAGCCTCCCCGATCCCAAACCTAAAGTTAGGGTCAAACTAGAAGATGTACTTCCCTGTGTCCCAACAGTAGAACTAAACTGTACCCCGATAGTTTGTGAAGCATTACCAATCCCAGAAGATAGTCCAAAATCTACATGCGTGAGTTACGTGTAGATGATACACCTGAAAAGGTACTCCCATATAACAATGAATCCTTTTTCACTACCATTGTTGTGCCTCTTATAAGACTCACTCCTACTCTCCCACTGCTTGAATTAGCTTGTTGACTACTTGTTGTATTGGATGCTAGAAAACTAAGCGCAAGGGCAAGGTTACCAGGTGGATTCAGATGCACACTCATGGCCCAGGGATTCTCTTCGGCGCGCTTATACGTGAGGTTGAGGAGGGTTCCCTATCATGTTTTCCCAAATGGGGGAGTTCCTGAGGCTCAAGTTCCATGTCTTCTGCATGAACTTCAAATCCTTCCCAAACTATATTTCTCCACAATGCCATTTTCTCTGCAACCTCCCACTGCTTCTCTATCTCCCTCTTACACGCACCTCATTATAATTAATCTGCCTTTCCTCTCTCTACCTTTCTACTGTCTAGGTCTGCCATATTTCACCAAACCTACTCCTACCCCCACGTGTGGTGGGGTTTAGTTAGCCATCGATTTACTCTCCAAATTCAAAGTTACCATCAGGATCTTGATCGCCAGTGGAATGCCTTGTAGGTAAGTTCCCCTTGGATATCGTAAAAACTAGAATTTAGCTACCTCTGGACATAAATAAGTGGAAATTGAGTACTCCAAGATATAACTGTTCAAAACACCACGGAACCACGTATCCACATCTCAAGTCCAAATTAGATCAGCATCATAAAGGGCATGAAATTCTTCTTGCATCCAGACAAGTGAGAAATACCTCTAGTTCCGCTTAGATGCATAAACAATCATCCACTCATATAATTCTACTGGAAAGATAGTGAAGAAGCTCTCACATAAATTGTCATACGGTTATGTTCCACCCACCCACGTGCATTAAACTCAGATCCAATGTTGAACCACCGTGTGTATTCTTCTTCCAGATTGTGTATCCACTCCTCAACACTTTATAAGGTCAACTATTATGTCTTCATCGTGAACCATCCTGAAAATAATTTAAAAAGAGGTCTTGGCAATGGAACCAATGATGCATCCTAGAATTTAGTAATACAAGCCTAGGTGCACTTTGGCACATCACTCAACCTAGATTGAGTGCTCACCCAAAGCGCGAGGAAGGTACCGGGCCCTCTTCGGGTTGTTGTTGTAGGATGTTAGCATAATGAAGACTTTGATCATTCAGATCTATAGCTATTATATCTTTCATACAGTGCATATTTAGGTCTAGATATAGAACATAACATACTTTAACAGATAACCGTAATGGAATCATGTATACAATACTAAATTATAACCATGAGAACACCTTGTTTCAATCCATAATCTCCATTATATTAATTACAGTAAATACATAAGCTTCATTACAATAACAGTAGTATACACTCATGTGCGTAACAGATCTAGCAACATAATCTCACTATACCCTAGTTCTCACATGTATATCTATGCTCTCTCTCTCTCTAGATATCTACTACACAGTTCACTACATATTTATAAGGGTGGGGACTTGCCCTTCACCGCTTATCTAATCCCAAAATAGGTCGCATGCTATTATTAGCCACGCGTCATTACAAAAATAGGCTTACATGCAAGAATGTTAGCAATAGATCTTTCTTTGTCAACTATCAGTTCACAATTCTATCTTTAGCTTGCATCCATGCAAAGCACTTCATAGCCGATCATCCAAAAATAGCCAATGTATGACGCGTAAGTCTCCAATCGGTTTGAGTGCTCCGCACGCTATCTCCAAAAATAGATCCTCATCATGAAAATGGCTAAGTCTCAAATTTGTCTTTGTTCTGTACGCGATCCTCTCTCGATGCTTCCATGCCTTTGAATGCACTCTGTTCTCCCGCGTGAACCTTATGTATTTTCTTCACTAAGTGCCAAAGTTTCTTGATCAACAAGACATATAAAAACTACTTATAAATTAAAATTAAAGATTAGAATTAATAAACCAATAAATATAAAAAACATGACATGAAAACTATTATAATCTCAATGACTAATTTTGACATTAACAATCCTAAACAAATAAGATACTTATTTCTATATTTATAGTTCAATATCATGAAGGAAAATATTTTTCCACACTTTGACCTTGAACTTAATAGACACAAAACTAAAAATATTAATAATCTAAACCTAAATACAAACACCTTACATTGATCTATTATTAAATTCAATCACATTTAAGACTAGGCACTAATGTATAATAAAAATGTAATCTATCTTTTCTATACTTGATTTGACTTTATAGAATGATAATATAGATGACTTATCGGGAAGAGCACATGTTTAAAAATTTTCCAATGTAATGAAGAACAAATGATGCTAGATATGTAGGGATGAAGAAATTTAGTCAAAAGGATGTTCAATACCATGTGTGGTAAGCTAGGGTAAAGAGAAGAGTTATGACTTCATTGAAGTAATATGCCATGTAGGATTTTTGGTAGACCACCACAAGTGATTCAAATGTAAAGGTCTATCGTGGAGGGCCTTTCGCAATTTAATTTTCATTGATGCCTATGACATATATGAGTTGGAGCTATACAAAAAGTTTAAATAATATATGATGATAATGTGAAGCATCATGTCCGATACAACGCGGAGTAGGAAATGAGAAATCTAACGAAGTGGTCCCATGCAGGGGACAACGCATAATTTTTTAGCAGGTATTGTAAATAATTTATAGGAGAAATTATTAGCTCTATAGTCCCATGTTCTCCTAGTTTTTGCAAATACTTTGGATAATACTCTATGTATTTATATTATAATTTAAAATCATCATATTTATATTGTTCTCTAGTCAGTGATCTGTTGACATGTGGTCGAAAATAATGGAATGCAACAACAAAAAATTTCAGCCCCCACCTATTCCAGTCCTGAAATGACCCTCCTATATAGTCGTTGCTCCACTTTTTCTGGGGAAGATTAAATTTTCTGTAGTTTGTGAAATTTTATTTTTACATGGGACCATCTACCCCTTAAAATCATTTATAGTTTCCCCACATAGTACACTACCTAAAATGCTAGAGATCTCCTATGTAAGCACTAATTTTATTCAATCTTATAGCACGTCATGGAGGAAGAATGTAATTTCTATGAGAGAGGTTATTTCAATCCCTTAATGCCTTTATTATAGGATTATGATATGCATCCATTATAGATAGAAATCCTTTGAGACAATGCACAAATTGAAGTGAATCTATAAACTATTAAGATATGATAGTTAAGCCCATTGAATGCTACAAGACTTTGACTAGTGCTTAAAAATGTCTTTAACAATAAGGAAGAAAATGTAAATCAGCCATGCTCCTCTAAATAGGAAATGGAATCGAGATTACAAGTCATATTCAAATCAAATACCACCATTAAAGATACAAACAATGGATTGATATAGCTATGAAATTTTATTTTCATAATGATGTCTCTTTCCCCATATCACAAACAAAATAAAAATGAAAAAACAAAAATTGATGTACAATCCTTTTTCAACTAATGCATTCCATAAATCGGGAAACCACGAAGATATGGATCTACCCCTTGATTTTTATCAATCTTCCATTATCATTAATTTTCTTTAATACCAAATAATAAATTTGGTTTAAGTTTCACAATATCAAATCAAGAAAGATCATAAATTAAATACTCAACAACATTATTGTATTCATTCGATATACCTTACATTTAAATAGGAAGATGATACCATATTAATAAGAAAAACTTCATATTTTATCTTAACACAAACCTCTCCCTCAATCCTAAATATCTACTAACATCATTTGTGTAAGCTTGTTTAAATATCCTAAACAAGATTACTTATAAATATAATATATCTACATGAGTTATAACTCACTTACATTTTTGCTCACACACTCTAACAATAATAGAGCACTAACATTGCATTTTCCTAACATCCAATGTGAATAAAATCATAGAAATTGATCTCTAACACATTGACTTGCAAGATTTCTAGTCCTTATTGTCATGCTAAATGTCTAGCATGCAAAATTTAAAATTTTGGTCATGACAACCAAACCCACACTTGAAATCCCCTTTCCTGGTCAATGTAAACCTTTCCTCCAGAAACATTTCAATTGTGGCATCCTCATTATGGTTGATAGGAACATGATAACATAATTTTAAATTTTTTCATGTTCGAGATAAGTGTACCTAGCTCGATTTATGAATTTATGGGATCCAAGAAAGAATAATTCTCCTGAGGCTTCAAAAGGGCTATTTTTGGTCTTTTGTCACAAGAGGAAATCCCTTAGAAGCTAACTGTAAGGGAAAAAACCATCTGTAGGTTTTATGGGAGAGTATTGAGATGATCCAAGGTATTTTAGGATTTTTAATGGATCCATGAGAGGTTGGGAAACTTTCAAGCAAAATCGGGTCTTTTTGGGTAAGGCACTAGCAAAAGAAAGTTTCAAAGGAGTTGGTCACCTTATTCGAATGGTTTTAGGAGCCTCGTGAAGTTTTGGGATACCATATCCTAGGCATTAGACATATAAAATATCCTACTTCATGGTGCAATAATCAAGGAAGAATTCTAAGAGTATAAAAATGTGGAAACATGTCCATCAGTGCAACATAAGAGTCTTTCTACAAGGTGGAACTTTTTCAAAGGGTTTAAACACCTCAAGAAGATTTAGGAGCCTAAAAAAGTTCAAATTAGATTATATTGGACCCTCCTAATGGTACATATGTTATATTTTTATTCATACTCATTTTTATTCTAGTGGAAACTCAACTTACTAGCGCACGTGTGTAGGAAAAGATGGAAAGTAAATTTCAAGTTGAATAAGTTCTTAATAATTGTGGGAATGGATTTAGTGGATCCTTTGGAGTCAAAATAATATAATTTTTTCCCTCCAAATTCTAGATGTATTTCTCTTGGGCCTGAAAAACCACTCCTTGGTCTATTTTTGCCTTGAGATTGATGACATCAACATTCCAAGAAGCTTGGGTGGGGTTTTGGAGGCCTGATGTCCCTTTGTTCATTTTTACTTTGGTGCAAGGGTACATGGGGATCACCAAATTTTTATCTCCCATTGAGCGTTATGTTTCATCACTTAAGTGACAACCTAAAGAGGTTAGAACATGTTATAAACTCACCTTTTTTACCTTTGACCACTTTTTCATGATATCTTGACCCATGGAAGAATTTTGGAGGTTTGATGTCCCTTTTTCCCTTTTTTCTAAAAGATAAGGGGACATGGGAGACACCAAAGTTTGATCTCCCATCCTTGGCTAAGTTTTTTCACTCAAAACCACAACCTTGGGTGTTAATGTTGGAGTTAGTAATGTTAAGTGGGATATCATTTGATAGAGCACTACATATGACCCATTATTAAAATGTTTATCTAATAAAACTTATTCAGTCTCTCACAACTTTGAAAAGAGTGAAATGGTATTACCGCTCACCCATCCTATATATATAGGATGATGCCTCACGGGATTGGCACTAACTAATTGATCATATATATGCTCAATTTATTCTATATATGCGAGCTAATATACTGTGAGACATTGGTCTATTATTGTTATTTGTGATACTGAGGAGCGAAGTGGAATTGTTGAGTTAAAATTTGATAAATTCTTTATATAAGACAGTGTTTTATTTGTGGGGTTTTCTCCTTCAGGTTTCCCCACTTAAATCTAGTGTTATCTGTCTCATTTAATTTCCTATCATTTACTTTCAGCTCATGTTATCTAGCAACAAGGGTGGAAGCCCGATAATTGTATTAAACTCAATCAACCATTACAATGGAGTGCTACAATTCTTATAGGAATTGAACAGCCATGTGCGACAAAGAAATAGGTTACACGCAGTGTAAAACTAAACTCATAACAACTTCCAAAATACATCTGGGAAGCACATAAATTGTTATAACAATGATAACAATTATGCCTATGAGAATAAAAAAGACAAATATGGTTTAAAAACCATATAACAACATATAACAAAAATATGGTTTATAATATAACCATATAAACGTTATCCAAAATGAGCCCCCTGCTTATTTTGGCTAACTTGCCTTCATTCTTTCCTTCCTTGTGCTTCAACTTCAATTTTTACACATTTCAAGCACTCAAAGGATTTTGGAAATGGCTTCATCAGATAGGATTTTTCTTCCCCTTTCCAGAAAGGTAAAATTTTCCTCCTAACTCCAAATATTTTGAAAGTTATGGCTCGATGGAGTTTTTTGGGGAAATTTTCCCTTGACAGGCCCACATCCAATGAGAAGATGCCACATGGTGGTGGAGGTTAGGCTAGTGGAGTGAAGTTAAAAATTTCCAAAGTGGGCAAAGGAAAAAACAAGCTCAGCAGGAGGAGGATGGAGAAAATTTTAGAAGGCTCGGACCAACCAGAGGATGCCACGTGTCCTGTCAGTGGCAAGAATCGGGGGCGCGGAGGAAATTTTGGTTTTTTTCCAAAATTGCAAAAGGTGCAAAGGAAAATGTTGAAGCGCAAACCCACGGTGAACCAGGAAGTGACACGTGGTAGTGGAGCGGTGGAGCACGGGAAATTTTGGGAAATTTTCCCAATGAAAAATCAAAGTGAAAAAGGCGAGGTTTGAGCCCGTGTTTCCATCAGCTAATGGGAAAGTGACATGTGGCAGCGGAGTAGTGGGGTGTGGGGAATTTTTGGGAAATTTTCCCAAATTCAAAAAATGGAAAATTTTCAAGTTTCAGCCCGCCAACCCGATTTTTGCCCTAAAATTGCTATTTTTGCCCTAAATCTTCAGAGGGGCATAACTTTCGATCCCAAGCTCAGATTTTCACGTTCTTTATATCATTGGAAAGATGTTGAAATCCTCTACATGATGGAGGGTTAAATTTTTATTTTTGATGGATATTTTTGGATAAAAATAGGAAAACATATCTGGCATGTAAAAAACACGAAAAACCCCCAACCACCAAAATTAATGAAGTATGGGCCTCTTTCTTGCTCTGCAGAGCAATGTACTTTGGCGTATGGGTTTGTCCATGAATCCCATCACTTTTCAAGTGAGATTGGAGGGATTTTTGGTGGTTGGAGTTTCAATTTGATTTTCCCACATTTTCCACATTTCTTTCATTTTGTTCGATGGTTAAAATCTAGATTTGGCTCATTTGTAAAGGTTGTTCATCATTCTTCTTTGCCTCTCCCTTCTTTTCTTCCCGGGGTCAAAATGGAGTTTGAACCTCCTCCCTTGCTCTATAATGGAATTTTTTTCCTCTTACCAGGAAATGATGTTTTGTGCAAACTTCTGGAGCAATAAAAAACATGTTTTGTGATGCATTTTCCATCCTTTCTCATTTTGCTTTTCTTGTCTTTCTTTCCTCTCTTTATTGCGGGTAATTTACATGTTTGAATGTTCATTGCAGGTTTTGGAGCTATGTTCATGGATTTTGGAACATTTTTTTGTGAAATTTATCCTTGGTTTTGTGATGCACTTGTCCATCCTTTTCATTGCTCACCTCTTCTTGCTTCCATGGCAATTTTGATAGATGTTCAACATTTTCCTTCTCTACGTGTATCACCATTTTAGTGTAGGTCTCTCTCTCTCTCTCTCTCTCTCTCTCTCTCTCTCTCTCTCTCTCTCTCTCTCTCTCTCTCTCTCTCTCTCTTCTTGAAATAGTTAGATTAGGATTATATTATCTTGCCTACACTAGAATAGCTTGTGGTAGGTAGTTTAGGAAGAGGAACCAGCCTTCTCTGGAGAGCTTTCCCCATTTGCAAAGGTCACACACTTTGGGAAAAGCTCAATGTTATGCATTCAAACAAATGACATTACCTTAGAAAAGTATACCCATAGGTCATTTTGGGTGCTTGTGAATTTGCACTAACAATAACATTATTATTTAATTAATAAAATTAATTAAATAATTAATTTATATTATATTATGCATAATTAACCTAACATTCCCCCTTAATTGTGCATTGTCTCAAGGGATGAGGAGAGGAACTCTCTTAACAACTCAAACTTGTCACGTGCAAGTGACTTTGTGAAGATATCTTCCCATTGTTCATCTGTTGGACAAAATTGAAGTTGGATGTTGTGCTTCAACACATGCTCACATATGAAATGAACTTGTACCTCAATGTGCTTTGTTCTTTCATGAAAACTAGATTTCAACAAGTTTGAGAACACCTTCATTGTCAACATACATGGTGGTCGGTTTGTCCTATGGTATTCCAAGTCCTTCTAGTATGCAACGTAGCCAAATCACTTCACAGATAACTTCTCCTGTAGAATGATACTCAACTTCTATGGAAGAGCGAGAAATGAAGTGTTGTTTCTTGCTTCCCATGATATTGGTCCATATCCCATAAAGAATACAAATCCAAAAGTGGATTTTATATCATCAATGTTACCTACATGATCTAAATCCAAATATCTAGTCAAGAAGAAGTTGTCATTCTTCTTATATTCTAGACCAAGATCCATTGATCCTTTGAGATATCTTAAGATGCCTTGCTATTTTCTAATGACACACTTTGGGTTCCTGCATGAACCTGGATAGATAGCTTACTACAAAGTGATATCTAGTCTAGTGTAGGTCAGGTAAATGAGACTCCCAATTAACTTGCTTGATAGAGAGTGGCACTTACCTCAGGAGATGGATCTGAATGAGATAACTGCAATATGTTCTCCATAGGTGTAGTAATTGGTGTGCAATCCATCATCTGAATTTCTCAAGCGTAGTCTTGGTATATTTCATCTGAGAAACAAAAATGTGATTCTCTTTCTACCATACTTCCAATCTAAGACAATAGTGCATCATCCTGAGATCTGTCATGTCAAACAATCGATTAAGATCTTTCTTCATTGCATCGATCATCCTCACTGAACTTCCAGTGATGACTAGATCATCGACATAGACAACAACAATCACAATCTCCCCCTTACTTTTTGAGGTAAAGATTGGGATCGTATGGATTTCTAACAAATCCATGTTGTACGAGATGCTCATCAATCTTGATGTACCATGCCCGAGGTGCCTATTTGAGGCCATACAAAGATTTCTGATTTTGCATACCTTTTCTTCTTGACCAAGTACTACATATCCCTCAGGTTGAGTCATGTAGACTTCTTCTTGTAAATCTTCATTTAGGAAGGCACTTTTTATGTCCATCTAATGGACTTTCCAGCCAAACTGTGTAGCTAGAGCAAAGATCATCCTGATCATTTTTATCTTAGTTGTGGGAGAAAATGTCTCCTCATAGTCAATGCCTTCTTTTTGTGCATACCCTTTTACTACAAGTCTTGCTTTATACTTGTCTATTGTCCCATCTTCTTTGTACTTTGTTTTAAATATCCATCTACATCCAATGGGTTTCTTCCTTGGTGGAAGATCGACAAGTTTCCAAGTGTTATTCTTCATCATTGATTGATATTCAAATCCATGGCATCTTTCCAAGATTTTGACTATAGGGCTTCTTGGACTGTAGAGGGCTCATCAGATTCAATAACTCTACTCATCAAAAAAAGTTAACTTCTTCTCTTGTTTTACTACGAGTCCGTGGTCCAGGGGTGGATGTATCTCGGTGGAGCATCCATTCTTGCATCTCGTAATGTGCTAGTACACCACTTGGGCATACATTGAATTGTTCCTGTGGGTCGTGGTTCTATCTAATCAACACCATCATCCCCATCATCACTTTCATCTTTTGAGGGAACATCAGCTTCAATTTTTACAACTGGTGAAAAATCTACATCTAGTGAGTCTGGAGGAGGAGTCTTTACTTCCTTCTTCTCGAAAAAATCAACATCTCTGCTTGGTGTAGACTTTTCTAGTCTTAGGATCCATTAATCTATACCCAAGAGTCTCTTCATTGTACCCAATGAAGACGAGTTTTATGTGACTTCATGTCCAATTTCTTTCTATTATGCTTGGGTATGTGCATGCTTGCTTTGCACCCGAATACTCTAAGGTGTGCAATAGATGGTTTTCATTTTGACCATGCTTCTGTGGTGTTACTCCTTCAAGAGCAACTGTGGGCACTCTATTTAACAAATACACTGATTGTTTTTTTTGCTTCTGCCCATAATGTCTTTGCAAGTCTAGAATCATCGATCATGCATCACACCATTTCCATGATAGTATGATTTCTTATCTCAACAACACCATTCTGCTATGGTGTGTGTGGAGGAGGCATTTGTCGATGAATCCCATGAGTTTGTAGGTAGTCTTTGAACTCATAACTGGTGAATTCCCCCTCTTGATCTGAGTTGGAAAGTTCTGATGTGACGACTAGTTTCATTTTCGACTGCTACTTTGAACTTCTTGAAAGTTTCAAAAGCTTCACTTTTCTTGTGAAGACAAAAAAATCCACATTTTCCTTGAATAGTCGTCAACACATAGCATGAAGTACTAAAATCCAGAATGACTTGGTTGCATCGGACCACAAAGATCGGTATGAACCAGATCAATCTTACCATGAGCTCGATATGTACTCTTCTAGAATGACACTCTGTGTTGTTTTCTGCTATTAGGTAGTGAGGACACTTGTATGTATCCTTCTGAAGAGATGGTAGCCCATGTACCATATTGTGTCAGCAAAGTGTCTCGAGATACTTGAAACTTACATGACCAAGTCTCGATGCCACAACTGTGCTAAGGTAGAGTTCTTAGCCATAATGTTTGATCATCTCTGTGGAAAAAATCAAGTTGGAACATGCATCCCACATTAGAGGCTTTTGCAACTATTTTTGAGCCTCGTGATTTATCTCGAATCAAAACATTTTCTTGCCAGAATGACTATCAAAGTCAATTTTTAGATTGTGATCAAGGAGTTGATTGACTAAAAGATTTCTTTGTCAACCCAGGACATATAAGACATCTAATAGTCTACAGTTGCGTGAACCAAGGAGTAGAGAAATGTTCCCAATCCCTTGAACTGTATATGAAGAATCATCTCCCAACGAAACATGATTTTTCGATGGTGTGTCCCTCATTGAAATAAACCAGTCTCTATGGCCATTCATGTGTCGAGTGGCCCCTGAATCAACATACCAAACATCACTAGATGACGTGGATGGTTCACTTGATCGAGCAGTGAACAAGTAGTCTTCATTGTCTAATTGTTCTTGTTGCTCAACAATATTTCCTTCTGATGGGGTCTTCTTTTCTAGTTCCCCTTTTTTTCCCTTGATTGTAGTTAGAATGTCCCTTGTGAGATTTTTTGTGGAGGTCCAAATTTTCTTGATGAACCTTTCTTGTAAGTATTATACCAACAATCTTTTAGGTCATGTCCTCTTTTGCAAATTGGACATTGCTTCTTCTATTGTCTGTCCCCTTGATACTGATTTTGATTTTGGGATTTTTGATAGGAATTAGGTTTTCCTTTACCTTTTCCTTTCCATTTTTGATGTGAAGAAAGTTCTTTCTCCTCTTCATCATCCTTATTATGTATGGCTTCCTCTTGTTGTAGTAAGTTTACCAATTTGTCAAAACTAATGGTCATATCTGACACGTTTAGTGTTGTAACAAAAATGTGGTAAGAAGAGGGGAGTGCTCTCAGAACAATGGGAACGAGAGCATCATCTTGAGACCACTTCTCCCAGGGCTAGAAGTGAAGCCCTCAACTCTGCAACTCTTCTTAAGAAAGCTTCATTTTCTCATTCTGCTTGAACTTCAATGTGTGTAACTGACTCTAAATTCAGTATAACATTCTTGTTCTTGGCCTCGTATATTGTGCTCAACTTATCCCATGCTTCTTTGGCTGTTTTGGCATCTCGAATGTGGGGTTGCACATCGTCGGACACTCCAAACAAGATGATGAGTTTGGCCTTCTGATCTACTTTATCAAACTACCATTGTTGTGTTGTATCAGTAGTTGATCTCGTCAGAGTACCATTCACAGTAGGCCAAATCTCTTCAAACTCAAGTTGTGTCTTAATTTTTGTCTTCCATGCAGCATAGTTGTTTCCTCTGAGTAATTGTGAATCGGAAGAAAAATTTTTGGGGGCATTGGTGCCCATTTTGCGAGATCATCAATAGGTTTGGCTCTTATCACTCCAGGTATAAGGTCTCCCAATCTATATACCATCAATCCAATATACTGAACCTTTCTATATATGCCCTTCCGATATACCCGGCGGTACGTGGAAGAAGCTCTCCCTTTCTATATACCCAGTGGTACGTGAAAGAGGTGTTAATGTACATGAAATAATTCAATACGTGGTACCAAGACAATATTGAAAGGGGTCTATGTGATTATTGACACCAGCTCAAAGAAATATCCTCATACGTGCACGTAACTTCGCTATATACTTGGATAATTTCTCAATCTTGGATTTATGTCGTGCAATCATTCACAGACGGATGGGATGGCTCATAGTGTGTGCATTGTGACCTTATTACTCCCTATTGATTTATAGGGATGATGCCTAAATGACGTTGTTGCAGCTATATTAGGTGTTAAGTGTAGTAGTAGTCATGACGGATTTACTCGTAAGCACTTCCCAGAGGCACCGTATATACCGAATGCTGCGAATGAGATCTAGGATCTCGTGAGTGTTACAGAACCAATTTTTTTGTTGTTTCGATTACAATTACGCCATTTCGATTAGTTACAAAGTTTGCAGTTGACTTATGACAACCTAAAATTAGTACAATATATTGCAGCATGTAATTACATTCAAAAATTTATAAAAATTGAATGATAGGAAAAAAATTGTTTTGTGGGCCCTAGTGGCTGTGGAGCCCAATACGACTTGCTGAGCAAAAAACCGTAAAAAAATAGCTCAAAATGAAGTTTTTAGGTAGCCCTCCTTTGGAAAAATGTGCTCAAAATGCAAAAATATGCAGTGGAGAAAAAAAAGTTTTTCCCTAAAATAGGGTTTTTCTCTGCTAAATTTAGTTAGTTATAACTAAATTTGAATTTTCTACTAAATTTAGCGGTTCCACTAAATTTTCTGCCAAATTTGGTAGTAGGTGAGGGAGGGGGATTTGACCCCTTGACCTCTCTTGATGGGAAGTGTCTTACAAAATTATGCTAGCCACTTGGGCGGCTAAGCTAAACAAGTATAAGTAAACAACAAAATGTAATTAAACACTTCCAAACCGTAAAACCATACCTCTTCAAAAAACCACGGTTTTGGAAAGGAGGTTTTGAGCAAAAATTCCAACAAAGAAAAAAAATGACAGGCAGTTTTGGTGAGAATGAAGGCAATTTTGAGTGTGTATGGCACCTTAGATCATTTTTCTTCCTTCCTTTGAGCTTGTAATCTCTTCCTTGGTGTATTTATCCTCCTCAACCTTAATTACAATGAATAAAGGTGGTTTTGAGGAATTTGATGGCGGTTTTGAGGAATTTGATGGTGGTATTGTAGGGGATGGGGCTGGAAGTTGCAGAGGCAACTTTGGCTCTCTTTTGCTTGCACAAGCTTCTCCAATGCTCCTCAAACTCTGTTACTGAATCGTCCATATCCTTCACCTGCTCTGAAACCAAATGTAGATTGAGCAACAGGGGCGGAAGCCTGATAATTGTATTAAACTCAATCAACCATTACAATGGAGTGCTTTGCAATTCTTATAGGAATTGAACAGCCATGTGCAAACAAAGAAATAGGTTGCACAGGTAAAACTAAACTCACAACAACTTCCAAAATACATCCGGAAGCACATAAATTGTTATAACAATTATAACAATTATGCCTATGAGAATAAAAGACAAATATGGTTTAAAAACCATATAACAACATACAACAAAAATATGGTTTATAATATAACCATATAACATTATTATTTAATTAATAAAATTAATTAAATAATTAATTTATATTATATTATGCATAATTAACCTAACAATTGGCACTAACCGATTGATCATATATATGCTCAAGTTATTCTATATATGCGAGCTAATATACCGCGAGACATTGGTCTGTTATTGTTATTTATGATACTAAAGAGTGAAGTGGAAGTGTTGGGTTAAAATTTGATAAATTCTTAATATAAGATAGTGTTTTATTAGTGGGGTTTTCTCCTTCAAGTTTCCCCACTTAAATCTAGTGTTATCTATCTCATTTAATTTCTTGTCATTTACTTTTAGCTCATGTTATCTAAACTCTATAATATGTGATCTATATTAAGCTAAATCGATGTATAATTAATTGCACATCATAATCTATAATCTTTGGCATTTTATTTTGTGGATCTATAATTTTTTAATTATATCTTCCCTTATAAATCCTAACATGGTATCAGAGCTGGCGATTATGCATGTGCAGGATCGATCTGGAAGATTTTTAATTTGAAGAGGTGAAGAAGCTTTAAGTTTATTTACAAATATGTGAAACCCTAAAAGTTTTGTAGTCATCTTGAAGCTAAAAATGTTCAAATTTCCAATTCCCATTTAAATATTGTTTGAAATATTAGTGAAATAGTTGTTTAGATCATGTTTGAGCAATTGTATTCTTATATATTTGCTTTTGCATCTTGTTTCAGTCATTTATGGTTTAAATATGTCGTCTACGAGCTTATTTTAAGTTTTTTACACCATTTATGGCTGTTATAGTAGTTTTTGTCTATGGATCCAAAATATTTATTTAGATCTAGTTTGTTTGGAGCTTCTAAGTCCATTCTAGTAGTAAAAAAATTCTAGTTTTGTCTTTGTGAAGCTTGGGCCAATCATTTTGTGTCGTTTGGCTTCATATTTTCATTTTATTAGATCTTTTATTTTTTGTGAATCCTAAGCCAATTAAAAGGCTCCATATTGCTTCATGGTGTCATTTTATCCGATTCTTAGTCGCGAAATGCCACCAATAAGGGCTTTACACTTTTTACAAGATGTCGACCTTTTTTAGCTTGTTTTTGTCATATATGAAGGTTAAGCCAATAAAATTACGCCAAGTATCTTAGTATTTCATTTTTGTCATATTTATGAAATCCAATCCAATAAGAATTGCTCCATATTTTGCATTTTTCAGTCTTTTCTTTTATGGCAATGGTTATACAATAAGAATTAGCCACATTTTCACATTTGTCAGTGTTTGTCAAACTTGTGAAAAGTGAGCCATTTAAAAGGATCCATGTGTGTCCATTTCTACCTTAAGTCATTTTGGTTACACTACAAAGTGTGAACCAATTGCATTTGGACACGTGTATTAATCTTCGATTGTGTCAGTCTTCTCAACCTTTTTTACTCTATCTTTCGAGGTGGCATTCTTTGTTTTGACTTAGCCAATAAGAATGTGACACGTGTGTCTTTTTTTCTCATTAACACGAACTTTATTTTAAATTTTAGCTTATTAATGGGACTTTAAGTCCACCTAAGGCAATCTAGTTAAATTTTGGCGAAAGCCACCAAGGGTATATTACCATCATTCGATCTTTGACAAGTGACATCATTTGATTGATTTTTCTTTATTGTCTTTGCTTTCATATTTTGTTTGAAGTTTGTCAAAGTGCGAAATAGTGAACTAATTAATTAAAGACACGTGTATACGGTTCTGTTGTCTATTTTTTAATTAATTGTCTTCTAACTTATTAGCTACACTACAAAGTGTGAGATAATTGAAAAGAGACATGTGTATTGATTTTGCGGTTGTAATAATTTCTATAGTTATTTTACGTGTGCTTAATTTTTTTTGTTATCGTGGACCCGATAAGTCTTCTATCTAATTTAATTTATTAAGACTTTGTGTCCGCCTTTTTTGTCATAGTTTTTAACCATGTTATGTACTGATAATATGTTCATTTTCATTAAATTCCGGGGACTTCACGTCCACTTGGGGTATCTACTTTATAATTTTTTGGAAATACGACATGTGCCTGTTGTAATGGTTAGATCTTTGCCACGTGTCCCATATAAATTCTTTTTGTTCCATGATTTTATTTTTTTTTTAAATCTTGTACCACGAGTTTTATATTTTCTTTATACCACGGTTTTCAAATATTTCTTTGTACCACGGGTTTTTTTCAAATTTTCTTTGTTCCGCGAATTTTTAAACTTCTTTATTTTACGGATTTCAAAATTTGAAAAATTTATAATTGCTTCTCCTCTATTCCGCTGCCTTAGTGGCTTGTTGTTTGTGTTTGAGATTTCAAATTTAGCTAAGTTTTTCTTAAATGGCTAGTTCCTCTAGTTTCTCAATGGATAAATCTCAAAGTTATTAAATGGAACGAATTATAGCATATGGAGAGTTCGATTAAAAGCTTGTTTTATGGCTAGGAAGCTATGGGATCTTGTGACTGGTGTGGAAAAATGACCCACAGGAAGACAAGAAACCCCTGAAAATATTAGCTCCTTCTCTCAGAGATCTCAGGAGGCTTTTTCCATCCTTTTACAAAGCATAAAAGATGAATTTCTAATGCATATAGGTCATATGGACTCACCTACTAATGCTTGGAAGCAATTAGAGACTATGCATGAAGGCAATCATTTGTCAAAAATAATTAAGCTAGTTTTAGAGTTGTTCACAACTCCTATGAAGGGGATGAGAAAATAGTCAATTATTTAGCTAAAATTAAGAACATTAAAGCTCAATTAGATGGATGTAATCTGTGAATTATTTCAAGATAAGATTTTGTACTTCATAATTCAAATAAATATTCATGAAAAATTTAAAATTATATCTCTATTCTTAACTCTAAGTATCAAAATGAGAATGATCTACCTAATTTAGACACTTTGTCTTCTTTGTTAATTCAAGAAGAGCATGTAATGGAGAATTTTGATTCAAAAGAGACTATTTCTCAAGATTTTTCTCTCAGAATCATAAGTCTACTCATAATAGGAATAATAACAATCCTAATCAGAATTCTAATATTAGATCAAGATTCAAATCCAATCCTAAGTCTAATTCTACTAAAAACAGTCATAACCTTAAGGTCAAATTTAATGACACATGTAACAAGTGTGGCAAATTTGGGCATAAAGAGTCTAATTATAGAGTAAAGACTAACAAATCAATTAAGAATGCTAAGAACAACAAGTCTAATAATCATAAGAAAAATCAAAAGCAAAATCAAGCAAATGTGGTTGAGCAGTCTATTGCCATGTATATTGCTCTCTCTCATACTCAAATGAAAATTAATGGATTTTTATAGTGGTTCCTATAGGCACGTGACTTGTACTCCAAGTATCCTATCGATGTAGCTAAATGTGAGGAAAACATATATCTAGGAGATAATTCCATCATTATATCTGAAAGTTGTGGCAATGTTAAGCTATCAAATGGAGTAATTAGGAATGTATTGTATGTTCCTCAACTGAAAAATAATCTTCTATCTTGCTCTCAACTAACTAAAGAAAATTGTAAAGTTTTTTTGCTTCTAAGATAAGTGGTATATAAAAGATAAGTTCAATAATGTTATTGTTTCTAGTATTCAGAAAAATGGCTTGTATATATTTGATGGTTTTATGTTTGAGTCTTGTTTTTCTTCTTATTCTAGAAATGATATTCAGATTTGCATGAAAGAATTGGTCATGTAAATTTCAAAATCTTGTATGATATGTCTAGATTGAAGCTTGTTGTTGGTATTCGATAGATAAAATCATATCATGAAACATGTGAAATTTTCCTATGTGGTAAGAAACATGTTGAACCATTTCACAAACATCATGATTCTAATTCTTCTCAATTATTAGAACTGATTCATAGTGATGTGAGAGGTCCACTTGAAGTTCCTTCTCTTATTGGTGCCTTATATGTTGTGTGCTTCATTAATTACTTCTCTAGAATGACTTGGTTTTATTTTATTAAGAATAAGTCTTATGTCTTGTCTAAGTTTTAGGAATTTAAAGCTTTAGTTGAGAATGATTCTAATCTAAAATTAAAATAATTAGGATTGATAATGGAGGAGAATATGTCAGAAAAAAATTTGATGAGTTCTATGTGTCATGTGGGATTCAGAGAGAGTTGACTACTCCCTATTCCCCTCAACAAAATGGAATCACAGAAAGAAATAATGGGACTACCTTAGAAATGGCTAGGACTATGATTCATGCTTTTAATGTGCCTAAGTTTCTATGGGTTGAAGCTATGAATATTGTTGTTTATATTCTTAATAGAATGTCTACTAAATCTCTTCATCAAGCTACTCCTTATGAAGTATGGACAAAGAAAAAACTAGATGTTTCTCACTTAAATAATATTTGGTAGTCTTGCTTCTATCTTCATTCCAAAAGACAAAATAAAAAGTAAGAACTAAAGTACTAATAGTTTATGATCCTTTTAAGCATGAAATTGTTGAAAATAGAAACATTCAAGTCTTAGAAAAGACATTTTGTGATGCTTCTCATGAACCCTCCTCTAGCTACTCCTGAGATAGATCCTGATAATATTTCTCCTAACATTATGGAAACAAAATTTCAAGAGGTTGATTATCCTGATCTAGATATGATGGAGATTGAGGGGGAGTCTTCTCAAAATGTCTTGCATCACAAGGTTCCTAAATGGGCTCAAAGTATTGTTCAAGACTCTCACTTGCTAATCTTATAAATTTAAATCGTAGTCAACACTCTTATCATGCCTTTATGACCCTCTATGAGGTATAACCACAATATTTTGAAGAATCCTTTCAAGATGATAAATGGATTCAAGCTATGAAAGATGAATACAATGCTTTGATTAAAAATAATACTTGGGAACTAGTCCCTCCTTCTAAGAAAAGCATTGTAGGATCTAGGTGGTTGTATAAGATCAAGTATAATTCTTTAGGAGAAATTGAAAAGTTCAAGGCAAGGTTGGTAGCTCGTGGTTTCACTCAGAAAAATGGTCTTGACTATGTTGAGAATTGTTTTCTCAGTAGCGAAAATGAGCACGGTTAGAGTTCTTATGGCTTTGGATGTCCCAATATGGTTGGGAAATTCACCAAATGGATGTCAAAAATGCCTTTTTAAATGGTGACTTAAAATAAGAAATCTATATGAGTCATCCTAAAGGTTTTGAAGAACCTGGTAAGAAGTTTCATGTCTGTAAGTTGAAAAAGTCTTTGTATGGTCTTAAACAAGATCCTAAAGCTTGGTATGCTAAAATTAAAAGTTTCTTTAAAGATCTTGGATTTTCTAATTGTTGTTTTGATAATGATTTTTTTTAAGTTTGAAAACTATCATATTATCATTATTTTTTGTAAGTTGATGATCTTTTGATAACTAGTAGTGATAGAAATTTAATTGTTAGAATCAAAGAAAGGTTAAAACAACATTTTGAAATGACTGATTTAGGGTTGCTAAATCATTTTCTTGCATAATTATATTTCAAGATCGTAAGTCTATTCATCTCAATCTCATTATGTTGTGAATTTCCTTAGAATATTTAACATGATTGACTGTAATACTATTTTAATTCCTATTGAAGTTGGTTTTAAGTTAGATCCTAAACAACTTTTGCTAAATTTGATCCTACTTTGTATAGACAACTAGTTGGTAGTCTAATTTATTTGAATATTACTAGACTTTATATTTCTTATGCAGTAGGAGTAGTTTCAATATTTATGCAAGAACCTTATGAGGATCATTGGAAAATGGAAAAAATAATTTTTGAAATATATTAAAGGAATAGTCAATTATGGTCTTTTTTTATTCTTCTTCTAATGATGCACAATTATTTGGCTATTGTGATTTTGATCATGTTGGTGATGTTGTAGATAGAAATTCTACTTTTGGATATGTTTTCAAGTTGGGTGCATGTGTCATCACTTGGAGTAGAAAGAAGCAACCAACAATATTTATATCTTCTATTGAAGCAGAGTATAGAAGTGTTATGGAAGCTAAAAGGAAGCTATGTGGCTGAAAATACTATTGGATGAACTACACATGGGCATCAAAGGGAGAACTACTCTTCTATGTGATATCCAAAGTTGCATTGCTCTTGTAAAAATATAATTCAACATCAAAGGAAAAAGCATATTGAAGTTCATATGTACTTTATTTGAGAGAAAGTCTTGAATGGTGATATTGATCTCAAGTTATGCTCTATTGAAGATCAAGTTGCAGATATCTTCACCAAGCCATTATGTGTTATGAAGTTTTTCAAGTTTTGTGCCTTTTTGGGCCTATCAGAGTTTCCATTTAGGGGGAGTTTGTATGACAATGCCACCTCTTAACAGTTGTTGTAAACTTCCAATACTTCCTCTATTTGTAATAAGTAAATATGTCACACTATGTGAAGTTACTTGTAAATCCCAGTGAAGCTTTAGTTATGGGTATGCCTTAGTTTATAAAAGGCTCCATAATCTGATGTAAGTCTTCATATGTAAATAACTGGTCTTAAGAATTTCTGTATGGGAAGATCTATATGATTTCCCTTGTTTGCATGTTAGTCGAGTCACTATTTTTTATTCTTGGATCTAGTAAATCCTTTTGTAGAAAAAGGTAAATTTGGCATGTCTTATTTGTTTCTTCCCACTTAACATTAAGGGGGAGTATTGGGGTTGATAATGTCAAGTGGGATATCATTTTATAGACCACTATATATGACCCATTATTAAAAAAATAACTAATAAACTTATTCGGTCTCTCATAGCTTTAAAAAGAGTGAAACGGTATTACCGCTCACCCATACTCTATATATATATATATATATATATATATATATATATATATATATATATATATATATATAAGATGATCCCTCATGGGATTGGTACTAACTAATTGATCATATACATGCTCAAGCTATTTTATATATGCGAGCTATTATACTGTGAGACATTGGTCTGCTATTGTTATCTGTGAGACCGAGGAGCAAAGTGGAAGTGTTGGGTTAAAATCGATAAATTATTAATATAAGACAATGCTTTATCAGTGGGGTTTTCTCCTTTGGGTTTCCCCACTTAAATCTGGTGTTATCTATCTCATTTACTTTCCTATCATTTACTTTCATCTCATGTTATCTAAAATCTATAATCTGTGATCTATATTAATCTAAATCAATGTATAATTAACTACACATCATAATCTATAATCTTCGGCTTTTAATTTTAGATCTATAATTTGTTAATTATATCTTCCCTTATAAATCCCGATAGTTAGAAAGGTGTTTACAACTCACATTTTTCACCAAATTTGGCCCTATCCTCATGAAGCAAGCACCTATGGCACATTTTGGAGGGAGTGATGACCCTTTGTCCCTTTTTCCCATATTTTTAGAGTTCAACCACACATCCAACCCCCACCTGACCCGGGTTGAGCTTGTTTAGGTTTAATGTGAGTTAAGGTGTGTAAATGAGAGGGAAAACAAGATTAAAAGGGGTAAAATAACTCAAATGCAACACTTAACCATTTTTAAGTCTTGTTCATGTAATTTCCTCTCCTCCATTGTTGTTATTATGTTTTTATGTTTCCAAAATTCTTCATACATCCTCCATGCCCAAAAACCCCTTTTCACTCATATCTCCCAAACCCCATGCTTTTTTGTCATGAGATTTTAACTATAGCTTCCTTGAAAAAATGCCTTTAAAAATATTATTTACATGCCTCTATTAATTCTCTGTATCATTTCATATGGCCATTTGAAATATTCAGCCATAAAAATCATTTTTCATATTTACGAAAACTTGTTGATTAAAACCCTCTAAAAATTGGAGTAAAGCCTCACATTGCAAAATGGAAACTTTTGAGACCACTTTCATTCCATTCTAACACCAAGAAGACCCACTTATAAAATTTAATCCTTCCTAAGCCTCATAGTCTATAAATAGTAATTTTTGCAAATAGTTCATTTTTAGAGTTTTCATTTCCCTTTGAACATCAAGGAAATTCAAAAATGCCAAATTAAGCAATAACTAACTAAAATGGACTTCTCAAAATAAGGCTTACTAAAAATAGTAAGTGTTAAGATATTGGTTAATAAAAAAGGATGTTGAGCCTCTATGAAAATAAAATGGTCACTGTTTCAAAACACAAAGCTAGTTCTAGCTTGTGCACCACATTGTGACCTAGTTTCAAAAGTATCTTTGGTGAACAACAATCCAATTCTAGAAATCCTCATTCGAATGGTTTTTTTCAATTTTTTCAAATCCCCACCTATAAAAATTTTTGATCACTTCTCAGGATCTTACCTCATAGGAATGGAAATGGAAAATTTCATACTTGTAAAGGATTGACAGTTGAATTATGGCTCAGTGGAAGGGAAGCCCTCTTGATTCCCTAAATTTGGTCTCAAAGTGATTCCCATCTCATCAAATGGATTGATCAAAATATGGAAACATTATTCATTCAATATCTCTCCTTCACCCATATTAGATAAGAGGATTTATTCTTGTACTTCATTGTGTCTCGTAGGTCACCATGGTCATTTGGTGATAAGATCACCAAGATCACCCCATGCAAGTAAGTTGTCTCATTGTGCACACCAGGTGCATCAAATGCAAGAAATATCATAGAGACATGATATTGTTTCGATGTTGGAAGTTTGTTTCAAGTGTGTTGGGTTTCATATTTACACTTGGAATGAAACCACAATCACGGAACAAGCAAGTCCCTCTTCTTTAATGGGAGAGGTTCCTTTATTGAAAGTAGGGGAAAACCTATGTACAAATGCACGATCTTTCATTTAATGGTGGTTTCCCAATATCCCGAAATGTGTCTTAAGCCTAGAAAATTATCAATACATGAGGATCAAAGAATTTGAAGAGAGGAGGGAGGCAGAAGAAGACAATACTTTCAGGGAAAAGAGATGGTAGAGAAAACCCTTATATGTATTGTGTAAATGAGATACAAAGTAGAACCATCCACATTTATAACAAACACAATTCACAAACTCAAAGTTCTGGAGATTGTACAAACTAGAACACAAAGTTTCCAAGCATGCAAGGATTAGATGATTCACATATCAGAATAGAAGGAAAGAGAAAGCAGAAGAAAAAGGGAAAAACCTTTGTATTGATTTCTTCCAATTTGAAATTACAGTTCCAGAATAATCAAAATTCCAACCCATACAATGGCTTTGAAAGCTCATGATATAGCTCACAAAAAATGGTTACAACTTCCTTGAGTAAGTAATAAATAGTTACAACTTATTCCAATCATCCACGCCTTTTCAATTCTTGAAAATGCAAAGAAACGTTAATGGCGAAAAACTAGTTTTTAAATATACGGTCATTACATTATTTTACCAGTTAAAACATGGGCCATTCGATTTTCTTTTACAACTTCAAATTTGGGCCACCCACGTGGGAGAAATTGATTGAGTGGGTCTACAAACACCTCTTGCATTCTTTTCCTTTGAAGCAGTGCTAGGCTGACACGTGGAGAGCTCTGCCGGTTCCTTTATACTTAGCCGATTCGGGCCAATTTTCTACTTGACTTATGTTGACCCCTAGACATGTGGAGGGCTAGTGCTCATTTGAGTTTCTACTTTGGAAACACCCCTTGAAGTTGTGTCGAGCTGACGCATGTCTCCTTCCACCGGTCTTGGAATTTTCAATGGCCAACTCTATCTTCATATTGACTTTAACCATGTGGCGAGCTGGTGCTACTTGGAGACTGACCCTTTGATTTCACTTCCAAATGGTGTCATTAAGGCACATGGCGGCTTCCGCCAACCCACCCATACTTAGTTAATTTTAACTATCGGCTTTGTCCCTTTTTGGACCTAGGACACATGGAGGACTCGGCGCAAGTTTGAGAACTACCCCGGCTTTGACTCTTGAAGCTTGTGCCGATGAGGCACGTGTCACCGTCTGCTGAACCTTCCATACTTATCTGATTTTATCTTGTTCTGTCTTCATTTTGCACTGGGACACGCAGAAATCCTACGCTTATTTGAGGATTGTCCCTTGGACCCTACCCCTAAAGTTGTGTCATTTGGACATGTGGAGGCTTCTGTTAACCTTGAAATATGGCCAAACCACATCCAATCAAATATATTCACGTATTACCCATGGACTCTAGGAAAAATTAATGGGAAAATATGCCTATCATTCCCGACACGGGAAGAAAATAAAAAGAAGGAAAGGAACTTCACCATATGCCCGACTTTCAAATTGTTCTCCATGAATAGGAAAACTACAAACAATGCCAAGCTCGATGTGATTCAATACTCCAAGGTACAGACTCAAAAAAATTTGAAACTTGACTTCAAAAGAGGGGAATTTTGGGGCTGACAACAACTGGCTCTTTCTGGGGATGACTTGGCTTGGAACAAAGACACAAGGCAAGATCAAGAACTACAGATAACTCTAGGGAAAAGAGGACCAAGTGCTTTATCCATTGGGAAAAGGATTTGAAATCAAAACCAATACAAGGCAACACACACAAGATGGGAAAAGAAACAAAACAAACCAAAAGGGAAGAACATAAATGAAACACAAAGGAATGACCCAAAACCAAAACATTGTACATAATATACAGAAGGACCACCTAGTCACCTAGGACTTGAACAACTTCAGATACTTCCCACTATAAGGAAGTGGGAGAGGAGAACCATCCATGTAATCTAGATAAAAAGAGTTCTCTCCAGCAAAATGTCTGATTCTAAAAGGACCAAGCCAAAGAGAATCAAACTTACCATGACTTCCTCATGGCTCATGTCTTTTGTCCCAAAGCAAGCACAATGTCTCCCACTTGGAAAACTCTGGGTTTGGTTTTCTTGTCAAACAAAGCCTTCACTTTCAACTAATGAGTTGTTATCCTGTCCACCACTTGCAATCTGTCTTCATCGAGCTTCTGAAGGTACAAAATTCTCTTATCCAAAGAGCTACTGAAACTTGAATCTTCAATGGTTTTCATCAGATGCAAGGCTGGAAATTCCACCGTGACTGGTAAGTTGAGCTTCTACACCATACACCACTTGGAAAGGGGACATTCCAATTGCTCTCTTGGGTGTAATTCTATCAGCCCAAAGTGCATCATATAGCTTCTTATGCCAATTCCTCTGAGAATCATTTACAAGATTTCTAACTATGTTTACCAAGTTCTTGTTTGTTGATTTTGCCTGTCCATTCCTTGGGGTAGTAGTCTGAATAATGAGCAAGGGAGATCCCATACCCATAGCAAAATTCCATCATCTCAACAAAAGAAAAGTTGGAAGCATTATCAATCACAATTTTGTTTGGGATCCCAAACCTGATCAATATGTTCTCTTTAATGAAGTTGTAAACTACCTCGGAGAGGTAGTGCTCTTGATTGGGATGGCTTCCACCCACTTGGTGAAGTAATCTGTGGTAGTCAACACATGAGTATGTCTAGCACTAGAAGATGGATTGAGTGCTCCAATGAAGTCTAAACCCCATTGTTGAAATGGCTCTTCAATCACTACAGGCTTGAGAGGCAAAGCAACCAACTTAGGTCTTCCAACAAACGTTTGGCATGCTTCACATTTACCAACCCATTTTGATGCATCTCTGAATAGAGTGGGCCAATAATAACCAGCATGAAGTATTTTATGAGTTGTTACAATAGAGGAGAAATGACCTCCATAATCTTGGTCATGAAAAGTAGAGAACAACTTCTTTTTTTTTCCTTGTCTACACACTTCAAAAACCTTCCATCTATACCTCGTTTGAACAAAGCATTTTCCCATAGCACATATTGTGTAGAACTCATTTTAATGGATCTCTTCTCTTTGCACTCAAGTGAGATGGACACTCTCCATAGGTCAGAAAGTGAGCAATGTCAAGCATACCATACATCTGTCGAGCTGAGGAACAAAACAACAGGGACATCAACTTCATCTTTGGACAACTCCTTGGCAGCTCCCTCAGCAATGAGTTCACACAGCCCTTACCCCGAACTAGCTTTTTTGGCCTGATATCAAGATCATACTCTTACACCTTTTCTACCCAATTACCTCTCTTGGTTCCAAACTCTTGCTGAGTAAGAATGGACTTGATTGTTGTATCAGGCACCAACACCACAAAATGAGAATTAAGAATGTAAAACCTAAACTGCTTGATAACTTTGACAACTGCAAAAGCATGCTTCTCCATCATGGTGTACTTCAGCTCATGATTTTTCAAGACATAACTCATGAATGCAATTGGGAGCTTGTGATCTTTAGCATTCTTCTTCCTAAGCTAACATAACATCTAGGTATTTTCAATGTAACATAACAATAGATAATGAAATCTTTGCTAAAGTCAAGGCACGCAAGATTAGAGTCTTTGCAATAGCCTGTTTAATGTCCTCAAATGATTTCTTCCCTTCAGAGGACCAACTAAAGGTTTTCTTCCCTTGCATCATGTGAGCAATGCTCATAGTAAGTTCTATAAAATTGGGGATGAATCTCCTTAGGAAATTGATCTTACCAAAGAAAGAATGGACACCCTTCTTACTTGATGGAAGAGGAATTTGTTTGGATGGCTTGAACTCTCTCCGATCAATCTTGATCCCTTCCTTTGAAACAATGTGTCCCAACAACTTTCCTTCTATGACACAAAACATAGACTTCTTAGGGTTTAAATAAATCCCATGCTCTCTACACTTCTACAATATTGTTTCAAGGTGTTGGAAGTGATCTTTTCTTGCTTTAGAAAACACTGTCAAGTCATCCAAATACACAACAATGCATTTCCCTTTCAAACTACCAAAATCCAAGTCCATGGCCCTCTGGAAAGTAGCACCAACATTGATGAGACCAAATGGAATTCTCTTGTATGCAAAGGTGCCCCAAGGAGTTGTAAAGGTAGTCTTATGTTGATCAACAATATTCACCTCTACTTGATTGTACCCCGAGAATCCATCTAACATAGATAGCATCTTCGAGCCTATGATAACTTGCAATACTTGGTCCATCATGGGGAGAGGGTAGTTTTCCTTCAAAGAACCCTAATTTAGATTTCTGAAGTCCACACAGATCTAGATCTCACCATTATTCTTCCTAACATGAACTATATTAGCAATCCACATTGAATGGTGGATGGGGAAGATGATCCTAGCCTTTAGAAGCTTTTTGTATTTCTTGGAAAATTGTATCAGCTATCTTTGGATTATATTTCCTTTGCTTCTATTTGAAGGGTTTGATCCCAAGCTTAAGAGGAATGAAATGTTACATTTCTTTAGGCTGAAAATCCTTAAGATCATCATAAGAGTAAGCCAAAACATCAACATACCTCTTCAACAGATTCACCACCTTCTTTTTCTCTTCTTGAGTGCAACATTTTCCAATGTTGACCATTTTGGGATCATCAAGACTCCCAATATTCACTTTCTCAGTCTCAAGCAGATTGTCGAGCTCCTTGGGAAACTTTAGACTTCATATATCTATCATGTTTATCAAAAATATCCTCCAAACTCACCATCCCTTTAGGAATTTTGTTGCCTTTCAGTTTGATGCATCCATCTTGATCCATCTCTTCTTTGACACCCTCTTCATTTGATGACACACACTCTCTAGGTAGATTGTCACTTCCTTCAAAGTACAACTAATCAAAGTTGTCTCTGAGCTCCAAGAAAGAAAGAAAATGTTGGTCATCATTAAAAACTTGCCAATTATTTGCATTTTCAGGCACACTGGGTCTATGGATCAGCTCAATGGTGAATTTCTCCTAAGGGAAATCAAGGTGAGGAATCAACAAGGACCTAGAAATAGCTAGAGATTCAGCCCTAGTGTTCCTCTCCCTTGGCAAAAAGCTTCAATGGAAAAAGCATCAAGGAATTCAATGGAATCCCAGACCAGATTCCTATAGTGCTTCAACCTTCTGTTCTTTACCTGATAAAGGTCTCTAACTTGTTTTACAATTAACTCTACATCTCCACAAGCAAGAAGGTTCTTCACTCCCATCTCCTTCACCATGCTCAACCCAAGAATGAGGGCCTCATACTCAGGCAATATTGTTGGTATTTTCAAACTAAAATTTGAAGGAGAAAGGATGAACCTTACCCCCAGGAGAAATGAGCACTACACCAGCTCCAAAACCAACTGAAGAATAGCTCCCATCAAACTCCAAAGTCCACACACCATTAGGATCAAGCAACACTCCCTTTGGCAGACTTGTCTCCTCTTGTGACATGATCATGTAGTTCCCATGCCCTATATCTACATACAATATTTGTGCTTTAGGATCATCTGTCTTTTGCACAATATACTTTACTTGTTTCTCAGTAACAACTTCTTCATCTTCCCATTGACAGGGATCAAGGCATGTGACCAATCCATTTGAATTTCCCCTCCTACCTCCTTGCAAAAATTTCTACTCAGCAACATCCCATATGAAGGAGGAATATCAACTACCAAAATGGTGGCTAGGATTCTTTTCTCTAGAAAAGCAGCAAAAGCTACTTGTGCATCTTTAATTCTACCCACCAAAGGTACTTTCTTACTCTCCATGGAATAACAGAACCAAAGGCACGTGTTAGGGTTAGACCCAAAGCATGGGCTACCTTTGTAGGCATTACATTATCTGATGCTCCTGAATCTATGACACAATTACTGAGTTTGTGGCCAGCTATGAGAAGGGTCACATAGAATGGTTCAATTTTCTCATTAGGGGAAGTGACTGCAGCCACAAGGCTTGATTGAGGTGAGGGAGAGGGAGTGGGAAAAAGGCCTTTAGAAGAATGGGTTGGGGTTTTAGATTTAGAATTTACAAAGTTAACCATTTTGGAAAAGGCTTTAGGATGGGTTTGATAGAACTCTTCTTCGGAAATTTGAATCTTGGTCTTTTTAAGATGGTCTATAATGTCAAAAGATCCAAATGTGGATGGGGAATCACTACTAGGAGTAGGAGGAGCTTTTGATCTATCAGCTTTATCATTTGTTGGGAAAGAATTCCCAGAAGTAGAAGTAGAGGGAGAAGGACTAGCAGAGCTTACCTTTTGAGTGGAAGTAGTAGGAATAGGAGCTCCTCTTCTTGCAATCACCGGGATGGTGATGGGGTACTCCTTGGATCTTTTTGCAGGTTGCACCACTTTTTCCTTTTGTTGGTCTCTCTCCCCGAGTCATAACAACATATGATTCACTATTCATCTCAACCACTACATCATCATAATCATCCACATCTTCCATACCCTCAGTAGTGAGGAAATGAACTCGAGAACCACCAGATCCTCCAGTTCTTCATCATCTTCCTCTTCTTGTTCATCATAGAGCCCATTTTCTTCCTCATCATCAGGCTCAAGAACTTCACAAGTAGCATTAACAGCACCTTGAGGGGTGGACCTTCAATGGCCAACCTGGTTTGAGAAGAGGGCAAGCGGTTCCTAGGTTGAAAGTTCTTCCTTGGAACATCTTGATATGGAGCATGTTGAGCCAATTGTTTCTTAATGGCAATGAGGTCATTAGCCAGCTTTTGCACCAACTGATCTACATTACCTCCAGAGAAGGAGAAGAAGAAGATGCTTTGGATTTGAAAGACTCCCTTTTCAACTTGCCAGACATGATCAAGTCATCTTCCACACTAACAGCCAATCTCTGATCAACATCCAAAGTTACAAGATTTTCTCTCCTCAGGGCATAGCTTACTTCCAAAAATTGAGCATTCAAGAAGAAACACTTCTGAATCTGATCAACAAGTCTAGTATCTAGTGGAATCTTGTTAACCAACTTGTTGAACTTGGCCACAAATTCTCTCATAGGCTCATGTGGCTCCTTCTTGATTTGAGAAATCTGAGCTAGCAAAGCATGCACATCCTCAAGCAGGTTTGAAACGCTGCTCAAACTTGAGTTCTCATAGTAGTCCAATCGATGATGGTCCCAGTAGGAAGATGATAAAACCAATCTACAACATTGTCTTGCAAGGTTTCCACAAACAACCTCACAAGAGACATCCTCATGTTCAACTCCAAGGACCCCACATGCAACAATGAAGGCTGCAATGTGTTCATCAGGTGCACTTTTCCATCACCTCTAAATTTGGGAAAATTCTTCCTGTTACCCCTAGGTAACTCATGCAATGGTTGAGGAAGAGCCAGAGGCCCAACTCTTTGTCCCCAAGGCCGAGGTGTTGCCATCCTTGGAAATATTTCTTGAAGTGGAACTAAGACACCAACAAGAATTAGGGCATGGAGATTAGGGCTAAGTTGTGCTTGAGGAATGCTACTACTAGAAGCTTTGTCTTCAACAGAGGTGTGCTTGTGGAATGATCTCTTCTATTTCTTCTTGTTGGAGGAAGTTGAAAACCTTGTTGATCCAAGAGTTGAAATTGGGGATCTTCAATTCTAAGAGCCCTTCTACCACGAGTATATCTTAGAGTCACCAAATCAAAGAAATGATCAAATTAGTTGTTCTTTTAGAAAGAAAATTGTTGAACAAATTCCCCAGTAGAGTCACCAAAAACTATTGGGTTTCAGATTTGCACTTGGAATGAAACCACAGTTAGGGGACAAGCAAGTCCCTCCTCTTTAATGGGAGAGGTTCCCTTATTGAAAGAAGGGGAAAAACCTATGTACAAATGCACAATATTTCATTCAATGGTGGTTTCCCGATATCCTGAAATGTGTTTTAAGCCTAGAAAGTTATCAATACATGAGGATAGAAGAATTTGAAGAGAGGAGGGAGGCAAGAAGAAGACAATACTTTCAAGGAAAAGAGATGGCAGAGAAAACCCTTATATGTATTGTGCAAATGAGATACAAAGTAGAACCATCCACATTTATAATAGACACAATTCATAGACTCAAAGTTCTAGAGATTGTACAAACTAGAACACAAAGTTTCCAAGCACGCAAGGATTAGATGATTCACAAATCAAAACTAAAAGGAAAGAGAAAGCAGAAGAAAAAGGGAAAACCTTTGTATTGATTTCTTCCAATTCAAAATTATAGTTCCAGAATAATCAAAATTCCAACCCATACAATGGCTTTGAAAGCTCATGATATAGCTCACAAGAAATGGTTACAACTTCCTCGAGCAAGTAAGAAACAATTACAACTTATTCCAATCATCCACACCCTTTTGAATTCTTGAAAATGTAAAGAAACATTAATGGTGGAAAAACTAGTTTTTTAAATATACGGTTGTTACATTATTTTACTAGTTAAAACATGGGCCATTCGATTCACTTTTACAACTTCAAATTTGGGCCACCCACGTGGGAGAAATTGATTGAGCAGCCTGCGAACACCTCTTGCATTCTTTTCCTTTGAAGCAACGCTAGGCTGACATGTGGAGAGCTCCACCGGTTCCTTTATACTTAGCCGATTTGGGCCAATTTTTTGCTTGACTTATGTTGACCCCTAGACACGTGGAGGGCTAGCGCTCATTTGAGTTTCTACTTTGGAACACCCCTGAAGCTGCGCACCGAGCTGACGTGTGTCTCCTTCCATCGGTCTTGGACTTTTCAATGGCCAACTTCATCTTCATATTGACTTTAACCACGTGGCAAGTTGGCACTACTTGGAGACTGACCCTTTGATTTCACTTCCAAAATGGCACCGTTAAGGCACGTGGTGGCTTCCGCCAACCCACCCATACTTGGTCAATTTTAACTATCGGCTCTGTCCCTTTTTGGACCTAGGACACGTGGAGGACTGGTGCAAGTTTGAGAACTACCCCGGCTTTGACTCTTGAAGTTACACCGATGAGGCACGTGTCATCATCCGCTGAACCTTCCATACTTAGCCGATTTTAGCTTGTTCTATCTTCATTTTGTACCTGGGACACGTGGAAAGCCTATGCTTATTTGAGGACTGTCCCTTGAACCTACCCCTAAAGTTGTGCATCGTTTGGACACGTGGAGGCTTCCATTGAACCTTGAAATATGGCCAAACCACATCCAATCAAAGATATTCACGTATTACCCGTGGACTCTGGGGAAAAAATTAACGGGAAAATACACCTATCATTCCCGATCATGGGGAATAAAATAAAAATAAGGAAAGGAACTTCACCATATGCCCAAATTTCAAATTTTTCTCCATGAATAGGAAAACTGCAAACAATGCCAAGCTCGATGTGATTCAATACTCTAAGGTACAAACTCAAAAAAATTGAAACTTAACTTCAAAAGAGGGGAAGTTTGGGGCCGACAACAAAGTGGAAGAAGTATTTTCTCTTGGTTTCATTGGTCTACTAATCATGGGCTTCTCACTCCTCTCAAGGTACCTAATCGAGCTATAGAATTTGATCATTCAAAGGATTCCCCAAAGAGGAGGTTTTGAAATACTAGTGCACTAGGAGGCTTCATCAAGTTCAAGAAGTGGTCAAAGGATCAAGAATTCACTGGAGTGCATCTCTACAAAGTAACTCAGAGCTTCTTCATCCTTCTTCATTCTGCATCTCTTCTCTCTTTGTTCTCTCCTCTCTCTACTTTCTAATTCTCCATTGTAAATTTTATTTTATGGCTCTTTTTTCCTATTCACTTAAGTGACCATTGTAATTTTTCATTGTAAAAGTCCCCTTTTCATTGATAATAAAGGTGCTTTTTTAATTTCTAAAGGAATTTGGAAGATCATGAGTGGTGGGACTATAAAAGGTCACGTGGTGGGTAGATGAAGATACAAGTTGTAAAACTATAAATTAGGATTTCATCTCCATTTCAAAGGGTTGGTTTTTATTGGTTGATAGCTCCCTTTGTCTTACTACAACCAAGAAACTACAATTATTTTATCTCTATATCTTATGTTTTCCTCTCCATCTCAACTTTACTCCATGAGCATGGTTATTTTGCAATATTATACACATAACCTTGGATTTACTTGTGTTTTGTTCCTCTTTCCTTGACATGGTGTCTTCTCATTGTTAACTTGGAAATATTTTACTTTTATGTCAATAAAATCAGCTTGTTATTTATTAAGTAATACCCCCTTCTCACTTTCTCCACTCTCTCCATACACACACAAATCCTCCAACTTCTTTTTACATACTTGGTTTAATGGAGTATTAATGTGTAATCATCGATCAAAAGGCCACCCATGATGGTTAGAGTAGTGTATATATTTCCTATTTTCAATAAATGGAGATGATTCATTCCTAAGTATGGGAACCTAGTCCCAAAGCATTGATAAAAACCCCTAATTTTCCTTTGAACAAATTATTTATCAACAACCCCGCATACAACTGATTATAAGATAGATTGGATACAATGAATATATGATAGCGGCATTGCCCTAGTAGTTACCTTCCCCATATCCACTCAATGCCCAAATTTTGTGCTTAATATGTTAAAGCATTATGATAGGAACACTAGGTTAGTGAAGAATGTTGACGGAGAGGACCTCCCGAGAATAGATGTGGACAACATAGAGGAAATGTTTAAGATTCAATATTTTGAGGCTTGGATTGATATCACCCCTAAATCTTCTCAACACTTTTGGAATGATAATTCTACATCATGTAACAAAATAGCTAACAAGTATTGGTTGGATAAAACTATAGGCTCCTCCTCAATGATCCCAAAAACACTACCCAGTTTGATTTTAAACAAGAAAGTAACGACTTGTCACTTTACTCAACATGGTAATGGGAAATCCTACTACAATATATTTATATGAATGGGTGTTTTAATACATTCATATTATTCTCAAGAACAATTATTATATTAACTATCTTGAATTGACCAATGACACAATTCACAAGCAACTTATTGAGGTACAAAACACAAATAAGTTTTATATGACCTCATACCTCGTATATGTTATAAACAATTATATCAATTTTGTTGATTTAACCAAGGTGGGCTAGTTGAGCTCCACAAAGGTGTATGACTTCTATAGCTTCCCTTAGAAGCCAATGTTTGACATTTTTCCCATGTCAATAATGCCTTCTTGTACCACGTAATTGGTATGTTGGATCATGTTGTGGCCTCCTCACATTTCTCATTTAAAACATCCACCACCATAGCTAAATGGGTAGGATTGTTCATCCAGTTCCCTACCTTTTCATACATAAGGGTAGATGGTTTTATAGGTGCACCCTGCATGTTTCCCAAGTTTGTGAGTAATAAATTAGCATTATTGGAGCTTGTGTGGTAATTAGTCAAGGTACAAAAATACCTTTCTAGTAAACACGAGGCAGGGGTGCATTTTCCAATCATTATAGGAAGGTATTTTTGTCCTTTATTATTTAGGGTAAAGAACATGGAGACCAAAATCACCAAATTTAACATGTGTTCCTTTCCTTCCATGCCATATTTTAATCTCCGTAGAGTAATTAATCATTCCTTTGGATTCATTCATTCACACATTAATTATTACAAAGAATTTTAGGTTGATTGTGATGATGATGATGAAGTTTGAAAAAGGGATTGGTCTCGTATGTCACTCAACCAAATCATATATGTTGATATGGTCAAGATACATATATGTTTGATTGATGATGGGGACGTTGTTGTCCCCCCGCATATTAATAATAGAAAATCAAGTTTCAACCATTGTCGTGGATCGATTAGTCAAAGGTATGATTCACCTCTCTCGAAGAACAAACTAAGTTAGTAATCACAAGGAAAATAAATTGGCTCCATACAAAAGGTATCAATGTCCAAAAACTAAGGATGGATAATCCTATAGGATCTATAGGTGATCCCTCTAAACTAGTAGAAAAGGAATTTGGGGGATAAAATAGTAAGACTTCTTTGGGGCCCATTTCAACACCAAAGATCACATTTGCGCATAAAGGAGCACAAGGTGGGAGCAAAGTACTTTTGAACCTCTAAAAGGTTTACCAAAGATGATATTTTTGGACTCTCCACCTCCTCCAATCATTCCAAATATATCACAACCATTTTTGGCTAGTGATACCTCCATTGTGTCTACTCCTCCCACTCAAAGTTATCTGCCTCCATCTTCACCTAAGAATGCTCCTCCTCCTCCTCATATCACCACTCCTCCACCTTCCCCTATAAGATTAATTGTCTTATCCACTTCTCCTCCTCATTTATCTCCTTCAAGATCATTTTTTAATTCCTCCTTCATCCTCTCCTCCAAGGTTTGTTTCCATTCCTCCTCCTCCATTGTCACCTCTTAGGTCATCTGCTATAACTTCCTCACTTGTTTCAAGATCACATCCTATCACCCATCCCTCTTCACTCCCCTTAGTGATAGGGAAAATTCCTGTGGAATCCCATATAGTTTCTTCTTCCACCGTGGTGCGAGACACATGTTCCATCCTATAGGTCGGAACAATAATAACAACTAGCACTTACCCAATGGATCCCCACAATCCCCGAATGATTACAAAGGATCTCTCTCAAAAAAAGTAAGGATATGGTGCACCCTAAGGCTATTGATTTACTATCTTGGATCTCAATCAATCCTTCATGAGCAATAAAGAAACCTAAGACAATTTCAATGGTTTTCACTAATGAGATAGGAGAAATATTTTCTAAGATTACCATACCCCCAATGGAAAAGAATGAACAAAAACCTCCACACAAGATTACCAAGTTTCCAAGGTTATTCTCGGAAAGGTCGCAAGAGAGGTTTCCAAAGAATAATTCCATACTTCAATAGGTAGTAATTTCCATAAAATGGATAGGGATGAAGCCACCAAAAAGCATCTTAGGGATCAAGTGGATCAACTCACTATTGTTTTCAAAAATGGTCAAACCTATCCAATATTCCATTTCAATTAAGCCTTAGCTTTAGATCACTAAAATGATATCTTTAATTTTTTTTTGAAAAATAGGATCCATGGGAAGTGCAACAAATTAATAGGCTAATAATCTAATCACACAATATCACTACATGTTTACCGAGGTGAATAAAGTTCAAGGAAATCTTTCCACAAGCTCCCAAATCAAATGATTAGATTTGAAATATATTTCCACATACATGATATGTACACCGATGGACCAAGAGGATCGATTTAAGGAGATGTTTCATAAATTCAATTCCTATCGTGAGCATATTTTACTATCTAAGGAAAATTTCATCAGCATAGAAGAATATCCATAGGATAATGAAAACTTGATTTGTATATTCATAGTTATTCAATATGTGAATTTACTTTCTGAATTTTTAGTTCTTCAATATGCGGATTCATTTTGCAAAATTGAAAATTTCAGTAAGACGAATCCATTTTGTAGATCCACATTTTTACTTAGTCAAAAAAAAAAATTAGAACAAGTGACTTGTTCCAATATGAGTCCTAAGATGTTTTCCATTAGGATACTAGTGAACATGTGTCATATTAGGATACTAGTGAACATGTGTCATATTGGCTGATCCTATTATTAGTAAGGGATATTTTTTCCCCACATATGTGGTTGGGAAATAGGAAAATTTATGTCTATGCATGGATCATATATTGTATCTAGATCTTTTTAGCTTTATGAAAACATGAAATATTAAAAGGTGTTAAATGATTTGTATTTCAGACCACCTATCCAGAAAGAGAATAAAGAGAGGAAGTTATTTAGACTTTGTGTTGTGTATCTCTCTTCTTTTGTTATTCTTATCTACGTGTATGTTTGTGTGACAATATAATCTTTTGATTCAATATTTTTGTTTAAAAAATTGATCATGAATATTATCATTAAGTTTTACTCATGTGATTGAAATAAGAATTTGTGTTTTCATATTGGAAAGCACAATGTTTATTTTCCCCTCACTTCCAATTTCTTCTCTCACTTTCCCCTATTCACTTCATTCCATTCCTTCCAATAATATCAACTTTGAGATGAAATCTCAAAACCCCAAGATAAATTAGTGTACAGTGTTTGTTTGGAAAATGAGAACCTGTGAAAAAACCTCAAAAATATTTTGCTAGGAACATGATGAAATATATGGTAGATGGAAAAGATGGATGAAGGAAGTGCAGGGTTCGTGAGATGGAGAAGGGTGGACAACAATGGCTATGGCAGCGACGAGGTTGATTATTCTGATGATCCATTGGAGGATCGTCCACTATTAATTTTTCCAAATAGTGAGGGTTTGTTGGGGAGGGTGAAGGAAGGATTTGGCACTCGGGACATTCCAGAATAGAGATGCTTCTAGCATTGTCAAAACTTTATCATAGTCGGAGGCAACAGCAGGGTCGGTTTTTCATATATTTAGTGCGACGGATAAGAAGATATGTCATTCTTATGCAGAGGCGACACTTAACCATATCCCCGATGATGTTGGACATGTATTGGGAGTCAAAATGACATTGTTTGAAGAAGGATTCATTAGCTCAGCTATGGATCAGGTGACTCTGTCAGGGTGGGGGTTTAGGATAGAAGAGGAGAAGGGCCAGCGGGTGGATATGGGAAGTTTCAAAAGCTCATAGAAATGCTAAAAATGTGGCTTTACCACTTAAGTGAGGTCGAGAAAAAAGAAACCCAAATGCATAAAAACAAAGAAACTAGAGATGTTGGTACTTAGAGAGGATGTTAATATGAATATTTAGATATTAATGTCCACAGAAGGCCAAGAATGGCCTATGGGACAGAAAAATACAAACCAAGAACCAAAACATAAAGGGAGTGTCAAAACATCTCCAGAAACAGAAATAAGGAAACAACAAATCAACTGCTAGAAGGTTGCAGATCGTGAAACCAATAGAAAGTGTGTTGTCTAACACATCTGGACCAGGTTGTCTGCATATGAGATCTCTTAAGATTCCTAAAATCAGTAATGTGGAAGTAAGAACTAATATTTCTGTACTCATTTGTATTTGAGGACTACAATTTGAGTGTTCTTTCCCGAATTTGAAGTATTTCACGAATAAATAAAGCTAAGCATTTCTGATCTTCATATCGAATGAGACTCCTTAAAGACCCATTGGAATCTCTGAAAAGACAATGATATCTCCCACAGATTTCATAATAGATGGGACACTTGAATATAAAATGCTCTTCGCTTTCAGTTCTAGAAAACACAACTGACAAATCCACTCATGTTGTGGAAGGTTGTGATCAGATTCCATCCGAAGAGGGTGAGAGAAAATGCAAAATTGAGCTAAAGGGATCCTTAGGCATGAAGGCAAAAACATCTTCATGTATTCGAATTTTGTTTTGATCTTCATGGAAGCAGGAATAAAATTGAAAATAGTGAAGAAGCTTTGGTTTCAAAGGCTCTTTTGGAGAAAACCATGTAACTTTCAAATAAGACTTAGTGAGCTCCTCTCGTATACCCTTGTTAACTTCATGTTTAGTGAGTTGAGGAGCATTAATAGAAAACCCAAGAGGAGGGAGTCTATCAATATCAATATTCAGCTTCTGAAGGAGAGTAGTAATTCTTGCATACCAACAAGATTTGCAACCCTTTTTGGCAAGTTGTACAGAAGATTGAAGTGCCAAATATGGATACCTGTTTTGACCAGAAAATGAATCTACCATGCATCAAAGCCTATGCAACATAGTGATAACATTGAAAATCAAAGAGATAAAGAGAGGACATACCCCAAACTCAACAAGAATAATTGAGTGAGGAACTATTCTTTTGGCTCGGATATTCTTTGATAACATGGAAATGAAAACTCTTTCCATACAATTGAAATCATTTTGTCTCAAATATGGACCCCAAACATCACATCCGTATAAAAGTGCTGGTGTAACCAATGTATGAAAAATCTGAATCTTCATCTAAATATCTTGAAATTGGAGTTGAAAACATTGTCTTTCCAAGACCGTCAATGTTGCATACCCTTTGCTCAGTCTTGCTTCTATTTCCGAACAAAGCTAAAAGGTGGACTAGAGAAAACCACACCCAAGTAGGTGTAAGAGTACACCACCTCAACTTGTTTTCCTTTGTACAAAAAATTCATTGTAGATGTTACTTTCTTGGTTGTATTAAATGCCATGAGTTTTGTCTTGGCAAGATTTACTTACAGGCCTTTCTTATCACAAAAATTGCTCAATGCATCAAGCTGATTTTGAAGCCCTGTAATTGTGTGTGAAAGCAAAATAATGTCGTCTGCAAATAATAAAATAGCAATGTAGATCCCAAGGATGCTACAACCATTCATGGTACCTAATTCTGTGGAGATAAGATCCTCTAATTCATCAATATAGAGCCCAAAAAGTGTAGGCGATGGTGGACAACCTTGTTTCACACCTATGTTACTATGAATGTCATTAGTAGTGCCCAATTTGGTACGAATATGCCCAAAAATTTCTCATATAAAGTCATGACAAGAGAAATTACCATGTTAGGAAAACCCAAATCTTTTAGCCTTTGAATCAAAAGATGTCTAGGTATTGTATCAAAAGCCTTACGGAAGTCCACAAAACAACAATATACCTTCTATTTTTAGCCTTTGCTTCCTCTATAATGGCAACCAAAGTGAATATGTGATCATTAGTTCGGTGATTCCTCCTAAAACCTGCTTGACCTTTTGCCCTGATTCGTTTCTTTTCTGCCCATTGTGAGATATAATCATCAAGTACTGTAGCAAAAAGCTTAGCCAAAGTATGCCCAATCATGATGGTACAATAGCTCTCTGGTTTAAGAGAGTCTCCAGATTTGAAGATGGGATGAATAATATGAGAAGTCCAAGAGGGAGGAAGACCATGAGGAACAATAAAATTAAAAAGATTGGAAATGTGGACAGCAAGAACAACTGGACTATGATGGAAAAATTCAACTTTTAAATTTTCCACATCCTAGGCTTTATTAGAATTGAGTTTATAGATGGCTTTAAGAACCATCTTATCGGTGAAGAAATGACACTTGGGTGGTTTAGGATTCAAATGAATGGAGGGCTGATTGGGAGCATCATAGAGAGAGGTAGCATAGGTAAACCAGGTATGTGGGTCGATAATGGCACAAGTAGATTTTTTGGGTAAAAATGATCTCCAGAAAGACTTGGGATTAAACCGGATTTGGTAGAATTCGTGGATAAGATAATTGTCGGATGAGCCGGAATCCCAGTTGGGGTTAACACTCTCAAGGTTTGGGTGAAGGAAAATTGAGGAGTTCAAATGTCATATGAGCCAAGAGTTCTCTTGTTGGCAGGGGGATGGTTTGCATTCATTCTATAATCTTCGAAGATGTACATTGGATTTTAAGTTTGATATGGAGTATGAAATCCACTCTACTCATTTTGAAAGCCTAGTCACCCCTTTTTATGCTCAAAAGGAGCGGATGGATATCATCCCTATTTGGGTTTGGCTACCGGGCATTCTGTGGCTCTCGGTCAATAGATGTTTTTAGGAATGTTGGAGATAGACTGGGGACTTTTTTAAAAGCTGATCTCTCCTTTTCACATTTTGGGGTTATGACAGTGCTCGGGTTTTGGTGAATATGGATATAATGGAAGGATTGGTAGAAGATTTGGTGATTGCAAAAGGAGATTTTACACATTGTTAGATATTATACTATGAAGGTATTCCATTTATGCCATCATTGTCATGCTCGTGGTCACTTGGTTGTGCAGTGCCACCTTCCTTTTGGGGGAAATAATCTTCTGCGAATGGGCAAAAAAGTGGGTTCTGTCACCCCGTAGATGGAGGAGGGTCGGGGAAGAACAAGAAGACCAACTCTGCGGAGATAAACCTAAAGAGGTGTTGATTGAAGACATCGAGCAGAGGCATGTTTCTCCTCCATTGGAAAGGTTAGAGGTTGTTTCCCATGCCCATGAATTTAGTGAAGATCCCTTGGGACTGGATCCTGAGGTGCTGGGGAAGTCTGACACTTTGAAAAACAAGGTAATTTTTATATTCACACTTTTAGTGTGTCCTCTAGTAGCATAAGTTATATGCACCAATGTATGGGTCTGGTTCTTCCAAAGTGGCATGTGCCAATATGCAAAGGTATGGTAAATCATCTTTCTCGATGATGTCGATCGGAGACAGAGATGTTCCGAATACATGGGAGGGGTACAGGACCACCACCCATCCTATCGACAGTATCTAGATCCTCTAAAGATTACTCAAGAATCATCCATTTGATATGCCCTCTAGAATTAGGCCATCCCTTACTCTCATATTACACCTATTATGGAAGGGGGTATCAGATTGGAGGATATTTCTTGTCAAAAGGGAGAGGGTGATAATCTCATTTGTCAATGGCTAAGGAAAAGGCTCAGGTGGATGTAGCGGCGACAGCAAGCAAGCATCTATTAAATGGGCACTTAGAGCATCGAACTTAGCCCTTTTGAAGGTATCTAAATGAAATTTATGTCTTTTAATCGCGGGGGTTTTGGCGAGCCCGACTAAAAATCATCGTTGAAGAGGCTTGTTTAGAAAATTTCCCCGAGAGATCATCTTCCTACATGAGAATTTGGGGCCGAGGCTCATATTTAGAATATGTTAGAATCTCTTATTAAAGGTTGGCAGTTTATTGCTAGTGATGTGAGAGGCTGCTCGAGGGGTCTTGCTATTGGGTGGAATCCAAACAAAATAAATATGGTCAACACTTGGGGATTTGATTCTGGTTTAGGACTGGAGTTTTTTTCCAGGAGTTGGCTATGGATATGCCGGCACTAAACATATATGGGCCCTATGTGGACAGAGTGGCTTACTGAGAGACTACTTGGATTAAAGTTTTTGGAACATGAAAGCTATCATTATGGGAGGGGATTTTAATTTTCTTTAGGGGTTGTGGAGATTTGGGGGGCCAAATCTCGAGAGGACCGCTCTGGCTAATTTTTTCATTCAATCTTTTAATAGAAAAGGTCTTGTTGATCTAGAGCCAGTAAAGTTGAAGCCTACTTGGAGGAATAAGTGTACAAAGGAGGATAGAATTGAAAATAGGTTGGATAGCTTCCTAGATTTTAGATGAGTTTGTCGAGATCGTATGCCTTATTTTCCAAAGGGGTTGGCAATGGGGGAACTCGATAATTTTCCTATTTTTTTGAGATATAGGGTAGGGGATCAAAGCCCCCAAGCCCTTTCAAATTTAATGTTGGTTGGCTCAAGGACGAATCTTATCAAGAGATCCCAATGGGTGGACTCTACCGCTACTTTCCAATTTGTTGAGAATCTTAAAAGAGTCAAGCAGGCTACTAAAACTTGGACACGTCTAAAGAAGGAGCGGGATGAGAAATATCCTAGAGAGATAGAGGAGGCATTACAATATTTGTATGATACGGAGGGGGAGGATACATGACAGAAGAAGATAAGACTCATTTAGGGAATCTTGAGAAAAGGTAAAGATGTTTATTGGATGAGCGTGAAGCTTATTGGCGACTTAAGAGTAGGGCATTGTGGTTAGAATGTGGGGATAAGAATACAAAAAAATCAAACCTACGCACACATCCGCAAGCTTGGAAATACCATTTGGGGTCTTTCAGATCAGAATGGAGAGAGGATTTCTTCTTTTGATGGGCTGGCTAAGTTGGGAACTGATTTTTACAAGTCACTCTACAAAGCACCAGTTGGAACCTCAATAGCCGAGGTGGTTAAGATAGCTCAATACTTTCCTAGATTCACTAACGAGGTTGATAATCGAGAGGTGATGTCTGAAGTTTCTGCAGAGGAACTCACTGACACCCTTCGTAGTTTTCAAAAAGATAAAATTCATGGGCTAGACAAATGGCCTGTTGAGTTTTATTTGGGTTTTTTATCTTCTTGGGGATGACTTGTTGAGAGTAGTGGATGAATCTAGGAGGATGGGAGATATATATGGGTCCTTCAATGCTACTTTCATTGCTCTCATACCGAAATCTGATGATCTGGCGTCATTTGACGAGTTTAGGATGATTTCTTTATGTAATTACATGTATAAAATCATTTCAAAGATTATTTCTTGAAGGTTAAAGGTTGTTCTATCAAAATCCATCTCTAGGGAACAATTTAGAGTTTTGGAAGGTAGACAGATTCACGAAGCTATTAGAGTGGCACAGGAGGGTCTTAATATTTTAAAGACGAAGAATCCTAAGGGGTTGTCATAAAAGTGATTTGTCCAAGGCCTATGATCGGGTGATTTGGCTCTACATCGGGTTATTACTCACACATTTGGGCTTCGTGATAAGTTTTATTATATGGGTGATGAGCTGCATATCGACTGTATCATTTGCGGTGCTTATTAATGGAGCGGATTCACTTTTTCATACTAAAATAGTTTTAAGGAAGGGATTTCCTCTGTCACCTCTGATTTTTCTACTTGTGGCTGAAGGGCTGAGTACGGCCTTGCTAGAGGCTAAACTCGATGGGAATTACAAGGGCCTACAAATTTCTCAGGTTTTTACATTTCTCATCTACTCTTTGTTGATGATATATTAATATTTTGTGATGGGTCTCGTAGGGATGTGGAAAAGTTGATTAATATATTGGATCTCTTCAGCAAATTAAAGCTACCGATATGATCGAAAATACACTCTCTCTTGTCATAATTTGGAGGTGGAAGAAGAGGATTATATAGTTAGGAGATTTGGGTTCCCTCTGGAAAGTATGAATCCAGACTGAAGTACCTTGGGTTTCATTTGAAGCCAAATTGTTATCGCAAGGAGGATGGGGTGTGGTTGATTGCTGAATTGGAAAAGAGGATTAAGGTTTGGTGCCACAAGTGGTTATCCAGGGCAGTGAGGTTGGTCTTGGTTAAGTGTGTATTGGAATCTATCCCCATTTACTGGATGTCACCAGCTTGGATTCCTAAGAGCATATTAGAGAAGGTTCGCAGGTTGTCTTTCTCTTTTCTTTGGCGAGGCCACAAGGAACAACATGTTATGCCTTGGGTTAGATGGGACAGGTTTGCAATTCCTAAAGCAACGGGAGGATGGGGTTTGAAGAGTTTATTCCTATTCGCAAAAGCTTTGGCTACAAAAGGATTTTGGAGGCTGATATCTACTCACAGTTGGTGGACTGTTGTTATTGAACAAAAGTACATAGCCCCAGGCACGGTATTAGATTGGATCAATAATTCAAACAAAATGTTGTCTAATGCATCCATAATATGGAAATATATCATAAAATATTTCGGAGTGGTGGGAAATGGATTGTCCTAAAGGATTGGCAATGGAAGACAGCTACGGATAAGAGTGGACCCTTGGTCGGGTAGCGGCGGGAGACATTTGCTTCCGCAGGCTGTTGTTACTCAGCTACAAGAGAGGTTTTTACCTTTCATATCATGTGGCGGATCCTTTTGAGACTTCTCTTTGGAGTCAAGGTTGGTTGACGATAGATCGATTGGGATTGACAACAGAAGAGGGTGGATTTTGGACGGCGTATATCAATAGTCTTAGAGCTTCCCACATCAGAATTCAAAGGTGGTTATATACAGTTAAATGCAGACCTTTTTCATAGAGAAATGAAATGGTGGTGGAAGCGGATATGGAAGATGAAATGCCCACATAAGTCTCTTCTATTTATGTGGTGTGTTCGAGAAAATAAGTCCCTACTTGGGACAATCTTCAGAAGCAGCAGTTCCATGGACCAGGATGGTGCACTTTATGCAAATCCTCTAGTGAATCTCTAGAACATATTTTTATTTCAAGTAGGCATACACATGATGTTTGGGCCGAATGTTCACGTCTTATGAGAACAAACTGTGTATGGCAAGGGATATCTATGGATGGGGCTCTTAAGGAGTGGTTATCTACTGAATCAAATCGACACCGAAAAGCTCTTCCTTTAATTATTTGTTGGGGCATTTGGTTAGCCAGGAATAGATGCATCTTTGAGGATAAGAATATCGGGCCGAGTCTAATCGCAGCTCATGGTGTTGGTATTCTTTATCAATTTCCGCAGGACAAAAGGAGAGTGAGACAGAGGAATGTGATGAAGGGATCTATTAATAAATATATGCCCTAGATTTTTTTTTATGGGGTTTTTCAGGGGTTTCTCAGGGCATTCCTACTATATGTGGGGGAGGAGGTGTTTTATATCTTTCAGATTCACACTTTTAAAATTAAAACAGGGTTGAGTCATGGGACAAACAGTTATGCTGAGCTTTCGTCTCTTAAATATACCTTGTTATTTATTTGCCTTAGAGAAATATGTTAAAGATATTCAGGTGTTGGGCGATTCTTTTCTTGTGGTCAATTGGGTTAATGGGAGTCAAAAGTGCCACCATATACATTTACAACCACTTCTGGAGGAAATCAACAATATAAAGGATGCTTTTGAATTCTTTTCTATATCTCATGTCTCCAGGGAGCGGAACTGGATGGTTGATCGGATTTCAAAATAAGGCATTTAGATGGCATATGGTCAGTGGGTCATCACTAAACAGGCGGCGGATTCTCAATATGAATTTTCGGATTCCCAATATGAATTTTATCACAGGGCTTTTCATGAGATGAATCAAGCTGCACATATGCAATATACAAATTAACTTTTTAGATCTTGTTGTATATTTCTTTGATGTGTCTATTTGTTGGGGTTTATACAAGCCTTTTTGGATTAGTTATATCCTGGCATGATAGCCTTATATGTTTGTATTGGTTTTGACTTATTTTCTTGGTTTTTGGGACTTTTGGTCTCTTCATTGGCGGATTATATGCTCTTGCATATATGTTATAAAATGTAATTTTGTAATTTTTGATTAAGTAATAAAATTACAATTTTCTTTGGGGAAAAAATTAGTGTACATATTTATTTCTCACACTTTTTAGCTTAGCAATAAGCGGTGCCTCCCCATTATAATAGAGGAGATACTTCATTTCATTCACATTGTTTCTAAAACAATCCATTTTTCCCACATTATGAAATCATTTACCAATAATGTTGAGTTTGAGATCCATGAATTACTAATAAGTATGGTGATTTAATGTGACAATTTGGCTAATATTAGAGATTGGATAATTGGAGATAATTGAGGATGACATAGAGTCAAAAATAGAAAAAATTGAAATAAAGTCATATTTGATGTAAAAATCAAGGTGGTTGATGCAATTATGTGTAGTAGGTTAAAATGAAACTTCAATAAGTTTTCTCGGGAACATGGTCGATGCATTATACAATATTACAATTTTACTTAATTATATGAAGTTTTCTAGGAACTTAATTGATGTTTTCAATTATTGTAATTATATATTGGGAGAAGAAATTTAAGTTGTTGAAACACCCAATTGTTGTTTTTTAATAAATGGGAGGTGAGAGGGTTGAAAGATGAAAATTTGTTTCTAATATCAAGGTAAATTTATTTTATGTTCATATTGGAATGGATGGTATATGGGAAGATCAACATTTAGATATTTGACCATGGAAAATTGAGACAAGATGGGAAGAACCTCTTATGGATCTTTTTTCATGAAATTTTGATAGAGAACGGATGATCGATTGTAGATCTTTAGTCCGATATATTTCAAATATGGGAATGTCATATATTGGATATTCATTCAAGTATATGTCAAATATCGGAAGATCATCTTGGGGATATTATACCATGTTACATTAAGATTGATATTGTGATAAATTACATCATGAATTAATTCCTTCGATGGTGGACATGGGAGGAGAAAGGAGAAACCCATATAGAATCTAAATGGGTTAAGGCTCGCTAGAAAATTTCTAAGAGACAAATACATGATTGTAATATTATATTTATATATTTATGAATCTTTTTAGTTGATATTATAATATGAAAATATCTCACTCAAAGGGTGCGATAATATTCACATTGGGTTCATCGAAATGTATGCAAGCTAAGAATGGTATGTAGAATATCCACCTTCTCTATATGATAATATATATTAGGATAAAAATGGGACAATTCTAGGGCCACACATAAGAGGGTTGTACAATGCTAATATCGTGTATCTTGAAGATGGTAATCCACACTCTATTGAAGATATAGGGTTACAAAGATGAATGCTAGAATAGGGATTGGCGTCTTACTAGTATCATGATTGTAAATTAATTTTATAGGATTTTTAAAATGATGAGATACCTAAGATAGGGTTGTAAACATGGATTGTAAGGATAAATAGGTTGTAAATACTAAAGAGAGGATTGTTAGGTAAGGACTAGTAGATAATGATGCGAGATTCGAATATGACACTCTATTCTAACATATGTGCATGACCAATCAAATCCAAAATACCATAATGGAAAATAGAGGTTGGACATACTTACCTTCATGCAAACACCATTGGTGCATTAACTTCTCTTGGGTTTATCATCACCTTATGATATAATTGATGTGAGGGAGCATAATATGGATAGAATAAGACTTAGGTAAACCACTTGTAGGGGGATTCCAAAGGCTCGATAGACCATAGTGAGTGCAAATCCTATTTTTAGAGTGTTAAACTCAATTCTCTAAGAATATACTCCAAAAGATAAGTAAGACTAATTTCTATAAAAAAAAATACCTTTAAGAATATATTAGTGAGAACAAGAAGACATAATGAATCGTGATTATGTGATTATAAATGCATAAAATATGCCTATTATGGAAAATGATTATTTATTACGCTTTCTTCTCGTAAACAATATCAAATATGGATGCAATCATTTTTCGAAATAAAATTCAAAATAATATCGACCATGTTTGATATCATCATCTATAGGTAATAATATATCATGGGGTCCTAGAAGAATACTTAGAAGGATAGAGGATGCCACTAGAGATGATAAAATTTTATCTAATAGAGGTACACTTGTGTTGCAGAATTGGATATGTGGGTTATCACAAGAAGATATTGAGGTGATTTCATTGGAAGGATATAAAAAGGATGAATGAGGGTTGTAAAGGATAGGGTATATAAGGAATTATTGACTACACATTAAAGGTCTCTCATAGGTACCTCCACTAACCATCCCACCCCACTTCTAATGATATTTGGAAAAATATCACTCATGGGAGGTTAATATTCCAATAATGCCTATGAAGAGAAACATTAGTAAAAGTGAAAATGAGGTATATATAACTCCAAGATATAAATATTTTGCTATGTATTTTTATTTGATCAAGGAGTTCATAATCCTTAATTGTGACTATAATATGTTTAGGTTATGGAAATATAACTAGGTTAGCATTCGAGTTATGTCCCTAGTAGGAGTGGAGTTTTTTGGATATCTACCATATTGTGTTGTGAATGTGGCCACGTCATGATAACTATTAATAAAATATCGATAGAAGTATTTCAGAATTCGTAGTATACTATGGGGGAGGAGTGAAGGGGGTATTAAGATAATCGACAAAAAAATTTGGATTTCATATGGGTTCCAAAATAACACATGAAAAGTACATGTTGGACAAGATAACAACATAAATTATACATAAGAAAATAAGGGTTTTGAAAGAAACCTTAAGATCATTTATGGTGTCATAATTCAAGCTTCAATTTTGAAACCTTGGAGGTGAGGAATAAATCCATAGGTTACATAAATTGATAGATAAAGTGGATTCACCAAAATGTAATATAAAAACTATGGTTAATCTAATTAAGATATCACTTATGTGTAAATACAATTCAGAATAGCAAGATAACAATCAAACCATCCTAAATTATGTAAGGATAATATATTTCACTTGGCATGCTTCTAAACAAGAGAATAAAATTATAATTATTTAGGTTATGGTTTAGAAATTATTCGCCCAATTTGAACTCATATGGTGTGATAAAGAAATAAAACTATCCATAAGTGTTGTGCACCATGTCATAAATTTCCTATTGAATCATGGATTAAGAAAATATGCACAAAATAGGTTCATCTAAAAGGGGATAGGTTCTCTATCACGAGACAAGTTCACCAAGCAAATTTGTACATGTATCAATGAAGGTGTATTTTGGGGTTTGAATCTATAATTTTACTTTGGAACCTACTTTGCATGTCTTTTTGATAGGTTTCTTATGGATATATCTCTATGATGATGTTTATGTACATTTATATGTTTTCTCCTTGCTTATTGACATAAAAAGGAGCTATTCATTATATGCACTAGATTTACCTCACCTCACCCATGCTAATTTGATGAGTGTTGGACTATGTACTAATAATTTAAAGAGGAATTGATACATATGTGGTTATTCAAATCCTATGATGATGCGGAGGTTATAAAAATGAAACGAAATGGATCCCTCGATTTTTCCCTTAACACTTAGAAATTAATTATTGGTTTGATTGTAATATATAGAGATGTTTGATATATGGTAGAAATAGATGTATATTCATAATTTGAGTGGCTTTTTTATAATTTTATATTATAGAGAGGTGGTTCTATTATTGGCTCAATGTCCTTCTTAGAGTGTTATTTGATATTGGATCCCTAAAATCCCTTAATGAATAAGGATGCAAATATTTATATAGAAGACTTACATAAATTATTTCCCACTCAATTGTCCCTAGTATAACTAATGTAACTTGTGCATTTGAAAATATGATTATTATTAGTCTTAATACAAAATCATTGGTTGAACCTATCCTAGGCCCATGAACTTGTCCATGCTTAAGCTAAAACAAAATTTGAGACAAGAGATGGTTTATAGAAAGTCTAAATATGTGTTATGCATAATTTACAGTGATTCTTGAATTGATAAGTCGGATAATTATCTATACCTAGTGGACTCAGAGTGTGAGATAGAGCAAGAAGCTTTAAGTTTATTCAATAAGTAGATAAATGGGATAATGTCAAGATAAATTCAAAATTAATATTTCCTAGTACAAAAAGGACCAAATTTTGGGTACTACAATGGGAAAATATTATCCCATGTTTGTGGATGTTTTGATATATACATTTGAAGAATGTGCAACATCATATAGTTCACCACCTTTTTTTTCCCATTTGTGTATGGATGAAAAGAGGTAGGATTAGTCGAGTGTGGTGTCCATCATGGACTATAATTTAACCACAAAACATGCTAAGAAACATGTTTTCCATGTCTAACATAATGGTTTGTGGTAATCCAAATTGGACCCACATAAAATAAAATTTTGTAGTGTCTTCATAATTGGTCACTTTTTTATAAGGCATCAACACAACCATCTTGGAAAAAAATTAAAGAACAATGAATGCAATCATGAACACATTTAGTCATGCACAACCCCGACATGAAATCCATGGAGACTAAATCCCAAGGTTAATCAAGAATCGGTAGAGGTGTGTAAATTATGTACTTCTTATTGGTTGGTTTCAATGTTGCATATGTTGTATATGATCTAATAAAATTATTGTATTTTTGACTTATCTTTCACCAATGATATTATTTATGGAATATTACCAATGTATTTTCATCCCCAAATTTTCTTACAAGATAACTATAATGTGCCTCCAAAATCATTTTTATCACTCCACTATTGGAACATAAAGGTGTCCTAGGTGACACAGAATCCTTCATGTGGATGTATTTTATAATTGGTTATCATGTAATTATAGATTGATATATGCTATAAAAATCAAGATTACTACCATAAAGCATTGGCCATTCAAAACTTTCATGGCCACATGAATCTAGGATTCCTTTTAGTATTTATATTGGAGGGTGGCTTAAGCAATCAGCAACCTAATTAGAACTACTGTTGTGTGCCTGATATTAAGGTGAAATTATTACAGATAGGTATACAACTTTTGGATTTTATCATTACGTAATGTCCCATGTGTTTGTATGAACTTTATATTCTTTTGATCATCGTGGATGATGGTATTCGCTCCCATAATGTAATGCTTCCATTATGTGCATGCTTGGATAATTTCATAGAGTTCTTTTCCATGTGTAGGATACTTATGTATGGTAGTTACAAATTTTTTACCATGATAAGTAATTGGATGCCTATGTTGTGTGAGTAATGCATCAAGTGCATATTCGAAAGGATAAACTTCAACCTTATAGGGTTTTTACAAATCAGCTAAGGAAATTAGCAATGTTCAAAAAATATCCTCTTTGACTCCTCAAAATATCTATGTTTTTTTGTTCTCCACATGAACTTGGATTTTTCTCACCCATCCTTTGGTTGTTTGATTCAAGGGTCATGTAAGATGATATATTCTAAGCACAAACCAATTGTGAAACAAATTATAACCCCCAAGAAGATTATAGGTTCTATGGGTTTTGTTGGGGTTAATCATTTTTATGACTTGGATCTTATCTAGGTCAATGTGTACACCCACTTTATTTGTAATGTATCTTAGACATTAGACAACCTGAAAAGAAAAATATTACTTTTCCTTTTTGGCATCTAACTTATGGTTTATAGGGTGTCGATAACATATTAGACATATTGTAAGTGCCCTCTAGTTTTTAATTGAATTTGAGGATATCACTCAATTAAATAACCACAAATGTATCAATGAATTATAAGACATTATTCATCATCCACATAAATTTTATGGGTGCATTGGAAATATAAACATTCAAATAGACCTTTAGACTTAAACATTGTCTTCCATTTATCAAATGGCTCAATGGGCACTTGATGGTACCTTAGTGTTACATAAATATTTTTTAATAATGTTTATCCCTTGAGTTGGCTTTGGATATCATCAATGCACATTAGTATACCCATTTTAAAATGATATTATTAAGATCTTTATAGTCAATACATAGTATTTGGTCTTGTTCTTTGAATCTAACATGATTGGGTTGCCACAAGGTGACACACTTGGTGAGTATTTCCTATCTAGATTAACTCTTTAATTTGTTGTGTTATTTTTTCATGTTATAAAATTGTGTGCTTGTATACAATGTGACGAGGGTTGTATTCCTCTTCATTTAATCCTAATGAATGTCAAATATGTGGTGTTATCTAGTGGTTTTATACAATAAGGGTGAGGAATAATTTGCATGGCATGCTTATACTACAAGAATTAACAACAAATACATAAAACAAACTAAAGCTTAACTTTGTTGCAATCAAATCTAACTTAAGAATACCCTAGGAATGGAATTACGATAATAGTAGTTGAAAATAGAGTACTTGTTAGAAATAAAATCATTAAAATAGCTACAAAACATGAACATTCTTCCTCTAAGTGAGTGGGCCCTTACTCCCCTTTTGGAATAAGATGAAAAAATTACACAATCACTTCCAAGATACTCAAACATAAAATTTTGAATTTTATTCAAATATTGAAAAAAGAAATCATTTTTCTAACTTTTTCTATCAAACATAAGTGTTTAAAATAGTATTTATAGAATAATTCCCCTATTCTACTCGGTCAATCCACCAAGAATGTGGAGCTATTCTTGGGGAGACACTTATTCTCTAACTTGAAATCAAAACATAACTCAACTACATCTCTCACACATCAAAAGATAAATGTGGAAAGACATCTCATTAAAAGACTCCTAAAAAACTTCTAACTTCTTATTTTAGTATAATTCAACGTGAACATATTCCTATTTCACATGTTTACAACAAATCATCCAAATAATGTTACATTGCATGAACTCGTTAGAACATCTCCACCTTCTAACTCGTCATATTCACGTCATTGATTTTCCATCTACAACTAAGCATTCATTTAACAAAATATCTTTAAATTCCTTATGGGTTTGGATTCCATCATTCCAAGCTCTACATAACATTTTTTTTTTTAATCATTGGGAAATGTAGGGAGATATAGTTGTTTTCTAAACCTATGTTTTTGGTATATTTTCTAAGAAATCTTCAAACGTTGCCCCTTAACTTTGTCAAAGTGTGAGACTCATTGTGTTTTTTTCTTGGAATTATGTAAGGAGCCTATTATTTCCACTCGAATTATTACAACCACCATATTCCTTGTTGAATATTCCATGCCCCCTAATCAATGATGCGAGAGAAAGTGTTGTGAACATCTACTACTCTTGTCTTTACTATTCCATGCAAATAGTCATTGAATTTATTATTTGACCACTGTTAGAGTTATTTCTTATACTCCCACTCATTCTAGAGCAATTGTGTCATGTTGGGGAGCCAGCTAGAATAGTCCAAAGATTGCTTCCCATAGAAACTTGAAGTCTGAATATCCCAAAATTGCTTTGAAATTACCTTGTATGAAGAAATGTGAAGTCATAATAGTTCATAGCCTACCCATAGTGTTATTTAATTATCTTGATTTTACCTTATTGATTAAATCTATGCTTTAACACTTTATCGTTAGTATGTATTGCAACATTTCAACACATACTTCTCAAAAAAGGATTAGAACATAACAACATGTTGGAGAAAATGGCTTCTAAAGACTAATCCAAGCATTATCCTACATTCTACCTTTAAACAAGTTATAAGCTCTAAAACTACATCTAAATCCACTTATAAACTTAATTATGGAAGAGAAACAAGATTTCGTGTTTATATACATATGAGGTATTTTATGTCCTCATCATCTCCCCGCACTTAAGTCCTTACGCCCCTCCTGCAAGCTACTCTCTTCTCTTTCACACACACACAGAATGAGAACTTCAAATGCCCATATATATTTAACTTTTGTTTTTGTATAAAAATAAATATATTTTTTCATTATATGGCTAAGAGAAAAAAACACATCTCATAATTATATTTGAAGGTGTTTAACCCATGTTAGAGCTAATATAAATTCTAATTTGAAACAGTTTGAAGTTGTTTGTCGAGACTCAAACACCCATAAATTTTGATCTGATCATCATTATGTAAAAATTGAGAGTGTTTTTTTCATGACACTAAGAGGAACAAAAACCTCTCTTATATTTTTGTTTGAATGCGTGTAGCTCTAGTTAGAACTAGTACAAATTCTATGTTGAGATAGTCTGAAGCTACTTACGAGAGACTCAAACACCCATAACTTTTGATTTGATATTCTTTTGTAAAACATGTGTCGGCATGGTTTTTTTCAATAGTTTTTAATAAATTATCCAATGGGCGTGTGACAAAAATCTAGCCACATGGGAAAAATCACCATTGAAAGGGTGATTTTCCTCCACTTTTAAGAGGGGGAGCTCCTCGTATGATGTGATTTTTTTAGATTTGGAGTAATTTTAATCAAAAAGTACCAAAGGAATGAAAAAATGAGAAAATGAGGGGAATGAAGGGAAATATGGGAAAAGTGGGAGAAATGAGAAAGAATGGGAAGAGTGAGACCTTTTGATGGAGTAGATTTAGAGCACCATCTAGGAAACCAAAAAACAAAATGAAATATTAAAAATAAATAAAGTGAATACTTTACAAATGTAATTTTAATTCCTCCATTAATAACACGTATATTTAATATCCCTTACGTATATATGGTACATAATCCCATCATTCACATTTTAACAACACAGATTGTTAAAACAAGAAATATATGTAAGAAAAAATATCTATATTATATTTACAAAGTATAAATTACCTACATATAACTAAATCCATATACATGAAAAAATAAACATATATTGGAGTCTCTAGAATGTGAGAGGATGAAAAATAACCCTTTACATTTTTCCTTTTGTATTTTATAAATTCTCACTTCTAAAGTAGTAAAAACCTCTTGACATGACTCCCTCCTTAACTCCACTTTCCCTAATTCTTGATTTCACTTTCCAAATTCTTATAAAAATAATTACACTTAACATTACCTCTTAAAACACCCCTTCCGAGATATGACTAAAGTGCCCTACCCAATGCACTTCTATATACAATATTTTAAAGTGGGTTTATGACCTTGACATTGTGAATTTAATTAATTCAACAATAATTAATTAAATGTATTTTATATTTCCATCTAGTTTATTTTTCATCAAATCATTTGATATTAATTTTGATAAGAATCAATGTGATGTATAATAATTTTAATATTTTGAAATTGATTTTATTCTAAAAATTTTAGAGACTAGAAATTAGGAAAACATTTGGCTCTTATTAATGTTGGTTATTTTGTGCATATTTTGAAGCATAAGGAGAGGAGCCCAGCATGGACCAATACATGTGAGGGTAGATGAAAATAAAGGAGCTAGTACATGTCACTTTCCCAATAGACTATGTCACATCAATTCATATCAAACCAATTAACCAATCAAATGATGACAAATAGGTAAAAAAAAAAATTATGACTTAACTCTCAAGTAATGGTGCACCTTGAATTTTCTTTGTATTTCAAATTACAAAATTTAAATATTAAAAAAGTCCCTTCCACATAATTATTTTTTTTAAAATGAAATATTTATAATGGGGAGAGCATGATCTATTAAAGGGTATTTTTTGTTTTTAGTTATATGATGTTTAGGTTTCTATGTACACATAAAATTAGGGTGCATAAACATTGGTTCCTCTCCCTTGCTAATTGTTTGACAAAATGCAAGCGAAGAAATGCGAGAATGGTTCGTAATACACACAAAACATTTGGAAAAATGTCTCAAAGAATTTGACTTCTTTGGATTATTCTCAAACATGCAATTTTCTTTATGTCTAAGGGGTCGTATCCTAGAAATATTTCAAATGATCATAATTTACACCTGTGAATCACTAATGCTTTAAAAATATGCAAGACATGCCAACTATTTGACAAAATGTGGAGGGGTTTGGATGTGCATCAAGTGTTTGACAAAAATGTTTTCCTCGTATGTCTTCTTGGAAATACCATTCTTCTAAATTTTTCACCCATCAATTTGATCTAGTGCATCCCAAAGTAGTGATAATTGATAACTACTTTGGAAGTTTATGAAAATGAATCTCTGACTACCAAAGGTTGTTCCTTGACATCAAACATAAACATCATTGATTCCCTCATTATTCCGAACATTCCAAACCCTCAAAGAAAAATAGCAATATTTAGATGACTGCAAGAAACCCTTCTTTCTCAAAAATAATCTTCACGTTATATTATTCAAACAATATCCAAACACCCCGCTTAAAAGCCATCTCATTCATGTAGCATGTATTTTGAAATGATTGATGAAATATGACTCGCGGAAGAAAAAACCAACCAATTTTCGAAATCAAAACATTTCTCATCTCTCATATGCCATGATATGGTAGGCATTCATAGGAAGCAACTTATTCCTATCCTAAATGTTTAGGAATATATTCAAACAGATATCAAGAACATATATACTCTAAACCATAGTGCCCATTTTCTCAATCCTAAACACTAGTCCAAATAATTAATTTTTTTGAAACTTAAAGTTCTCTAGAAAATAAAATCACCACAAACACTTATAGATATAATTGAATGGATTAAATTGAAAGATTTTAATGATGTCCACGAGGCCAAGCAGCCTATGGGACTCAAAAACAAAAACAAGCCAACCAAATACACCAAAGAAACCAGACTCAAAACTGCTACTTCTACTTTTTCTTGATTTCTTTGCTAATCTTGAGCCTTCTATTATGGATTTTAGTCAAGTAATATGTTGTTTTTGCAATCTTATCCTCTTCAAACAGGGTTGTGAGAGCTTCCATTTTTAAAAAATCAACATAGCTACTCTGAATGTCCTCATATGCTACACACTCCATTAGGAAATGCCATTCCATTTCCACATACCCTAACTTGCAAAACCGGCAAACTCTTTCAGACCATTCCTCTTTCGGTGTTTTCCATCTTCCTATTTTACATAAGAGAAACACCACAATGTTATTACAATTTATTGAAAACACAAACACACAATGAAAAAATGGGAGAGAGATAAGACAAAATTGTACACAAAAGAAAATTATTTAAAAGGGAGAAAGAAGATGATATTACTAAACATGACCATTTATGGGTTGGGAAAAATATGAGCCCTCTTGAGACAAATTTGGGAAATATGAGGAAAATTTTTGTAAAAGTACGAGAGATAACAAAGACATAGTTTTCATTTCATTCATCGGGAAGACATGAGGTATGGGTTAGAAAAAAAAACATGGACTCACACACTTTACTATGGAAAACTAGATAACAATATTTTCTTGCATCCACAAATGAGTGTACTTAAGACACGCTTCCTCATAGATACAAGGAGTATGCTTGAAGGAGATATTTGAAATGTCAACAACATTAATCATACCTTTAATATTTTTGTTTTATGACTGCTCACATGAATATTCTGCTATAAATGGCATAACTAAATCCTCTTCTTCAACCTTGAATTGTTGGGCCAACTCTTCCTTAAATTCCTCCACAAGAGGGTTGGGCATGAAAACATCAAGCTACTTGGACATTGTTAGAAATTTCTCTCTGCTAATTGTTGATTTCATTTTCCTCATTGATTTTCTACTTACTCAATGTGCAACTCACAATGTTCATGATCCAATTGATGTTTTTTGGAATTGAAAATAAATTTTTAATGCATTCATCCATGGATTCTTTTTCTTGGGTGAGAATATCAAAAAAATTCAATGTCCAACACCAAAAAAAAATGGTATTTGTTTTCCTTGGGTAAATTCTCAAGTGGGAAAATTTATTTTATTTGAATTATACAAATTGCCCCCATAGAAATTCTACATAAACTATACTCTTTTTGGATCACCAACAACTTCACAAATTTTATTTTCTTTGAAAGTGGAAATAAAGAGGAGAAAAAATATCAACATTATCATTTTCCGTAATCCAACCAGCTTCTACTTTAGGTTGTTCCATGATTTTTCCTTATTTATATCCTTTCTCTGCCACCAACCATCCATACTAGGAGATTCCTTGAAATGGCTGAAAATTACATGAAAAATTCACTAAAGTCTCTAATAGAGTCATCAATTATTGGCATGGGTTTTTGACACTAATGATTTTACAAATTGTCTAATGGGAAGTGTTGGCAGAGATTTGTGTGTACCCTTTTGATTTAGGAAACTATTCAAGTGTCTAAAGGTCTCTGCTACAACAATGTGAATATCTCTAAGGTGTGGGACCTCAACCCTTGAGATAAACCTCCATAATAAGGTTGGCTCCTTTCCATAAAATCTCTAGATTAACCACTACTCTAATCTAACTACTGATTGTGAAAAGTTGAAGGAGAAATATTATTGAAAGTTGACCAAAATGGTGATACACCAGAGTATGAAGGGACCACTCTCCCTGAGATCAAGGAAAAAGGGACAATACAGTGATAAAGGGGAAAATCAAAGCCACAATCCACACTTTGTATTCTAACAATCTTTAATCACTTGTAGAAATGATACAATGGATTTACATTATGCAGATGTAATTCATACATCATCATATAATAACAAAGAAAGAAGGGTAAAATGCAATAATACAAGCCAAATGATAGATATAAATCACAATCAACTAGATATTATTTCTTTAAGGAATACATTCTCATAATCATTGAGAAGGCAATGAATGCATTACATAGTTCAAATACAAGGGTTTACATGGACTTAGAACACTCAAAACCAATTGAGCGAGTTTCTTTGTATTCAAGAGATGATAGTTCCACTTTGATTACATTTATAGAATGAGAAGAGAGGAGAAAGGGTCTAAAGATGCCATAGGATATGCTCAACCTGCTTGACCCTTTCAAACTTCCCCAGAACTAGCTCAAAAGGCAATCCTCTAGTATCATGATGATCCACACCAATGGGGGTGCCTTGTTCTACAAGAAAACCTTTAGATATTTTCTTGTGGATATACTTTGACTTAGATCAATCAATGCCCACGAAATCGTTAGGAGATAGATAAAAAGTGAGCTACCAAATGTCTTTTTTGGTCATAATCATGCTTTGGACCACTAATAACAACTCATTTCTTATTACACAAACCATTCAACCCATTATCTTCATTTTTGGGGGTGTGAGGAGAATATACCATCCAAGAAGCATCATGAGATAAAAGGAATCAAACAAAAGCATCTATAACTGATTTGGGCATCAATCGATTGAGAAAATGACTCAAAATGACCCAAAATTATGTCATTAAAATATCTTAATCATCTATATAATTTCTCTCAAAAGTGATCCTTGAGTGAATCCCTCTAAAAATCACTTCCAATGAGACCAATCTCATGTCAAACGAACTTTGGATCAAAATATATGAGCAAAAACCAATCTCGTGTTTGAGTCACAACTCAAATCTAAAAACAATTTTGGGCCCAAAATTTGGTTATTTAATCACCAAAAATGATTAATCATGATCCAAAACCACCTCCAATATGTAGTTCATTTCAATACCTTTCCAACGGTACCAATTTTGCTCAATTTTGTGGCCCCCATCAAAAGTTATGGCATTTTGAAGATTCTCGTCAAAATTGCAAAAATTATTTGTAATGTGGATATTCATTTTTTCATAATGTAGATTTTTAGTAAATTTGGAATTCCTTCAATGTGCAAATTTTTAAGTGGACTTGGAAATCCTTTAATGTGTGATGTTTTAGTAGACTTGTAAATCCTTGATGTACGGATTTTTGAGTGGACTTGAAAATCCTTTAATGTGTGGCTTTTTGCTTCATTATTCACCAGCTTAGCTTTCTTTCAAAATATAATACTCCTTTAATCCACAAACTACTTTTTGGATTTTCCTTTCACATGGCTTCTAGATATTTCTCGCTGAATTTCAAATTACATTACGAAATTGTCGTGTTTTGCGATGAATATCGGTGGTTGCGGGTTTTGGTTTTGTGGGTCTTTAGGCTTCCATGAATACTAGGAACCCGTATATAACTAGGAACTTTCATATAACTAAGAACATGTAAAATGCTAGGAACCCGTGGAACTAAGAACCCATTTTTGAAAGTTTTAAGAATCTACGAGAAAAGTAAGGATGCATAATTTTAGGGATCCATGAAAAAGTAGGGATCAAAAGCATGGTTGAAAATGGTTAATTCATTGACTATTTTGAAAGTGTATAACCCTAGGTCAAGTCCACACAAGTAATTTTAACAAGCTTTGAGGCATCAAAGATTAATATTGGATTACTCAAACTGATCAAAACCCACTAGTCTTTATTTTCTACAATTAGTTTCCCAAAAATAACATAGGTGTTTATTTTGGCAACATTTCTTGTGATTCAAAGGGGCCATCTACCTACTAGATGTGAGAACTAATTTCCTTGTGTATCCATTGGCCATGGAGTCAATATTAAACTCTAAAAAATCCTCCCATACTTTCCAAAACTCTATTATTCTTTGTAAGGAAGATTGTGATGACCCAAAATTTACTTGGTGTCCCAAGATGATTCTCACTTGCTTTGATCTTAGGTTCTCTTTCCCAAAAGTGTTCGACTGATTTGTAAACATGTGCCTCTATACTTGCAACTTGAAGCCATTCTCAAAACAAACTAATGGTCAACCAAAATAGAAACAAAAGGTGCATGAAAGAATAGTTTTTCTTTGTATACGAAGAGGATGGCTACAATGTTGCAAATTCTTATTCAAGCACAAACTCAACTAAAATATAATCATTGTAATCACTAAAACTTGAGAGATGTGACCATGGTGGAAGACAACCTTCACCAACAAAAACTTGCCAGAGTTTAGACTTGACAAAAATGGGAAAAACGACCCAAAACATAGATCAATAATCATAAGCACCCATTGTCTAAAACCTAAGGCCAAGAAGACACCAACAACAACAAAGAAATAAAATAGAGCAGAAAATGGAAAATATTTACAATTATGTACAAGGGGGAAGAAAAATTTAGAAATAAGGCTTGAGGAAGATCCCATTGACTAGGATAGGCAAGATTTCACCATCAAGATTTTTTGCCAATTCAAAAGCATTACTCTCCTTGATCCCCACAATCTGATAAGGACCACTCCAAATAACATCAAACTTCTTATGTTTTCTTGGATTGGAGTAGTCTTCATCCCATTTTAGAACCAATTCTCCTTATCTGAATTGTTGAGGTTATATTTCTTCTTGAACCACTTTTGCATAGGTTGTTGGTGATCTTGCAGTTTCTCCCTAGCTTCTTCCCTGATTTCTTCTAACTTAACCAACTCAACAATTATTATGGTTCTTACATCATGATGCTCTAATTTTAATTGATGAGCCAAATCCAGAGCTAGAAGTTCAAGTGAAATGGGGCAACCTAGCTTCTCTTCCATACACAAGCATGAAAAGGAGTTCCCATCGGACTTTTAGGTGTGATTCTATCATCCCAAAGTGTCATTTTAACCTTAGTATGTCAACGCCTTGGATTTTCTTCCATTGTTCTCTTCATGATTCTAATCATATTTTTATTAGAAGATTCAAAGGCCATTTCCTTGAGGGTAATAGTTTGAAGATGTTTTCAAGTAAATACCATACCTCAAGGCAAAATTAGTCACTTTGGCTCCAATGAAAGTCTTAGCATTATTAGATATAAATGAGTGGGGAACCCCAAATCTAATCACAATGTTATGTAGGAAGTCTATAATGACATCATCAGTTGCTTCCTTTAGTGGCATAGCTTCCACCCACCTCGTAAAGTAATCTAAAGCAAGAGTCAAAACCCAATGATGGCCAACACTTGAAGGAGGGTTCACCATACCAATGAATTCTAAACCCCATTGAGAGAAGGGTTGCATTCCATTTTCTACTAGTGAAGAACAAACATTCTTTGCAACTCCTTATCCATTTATAATAATTTGAAATAAAGTGGGCCAAAAATAGCTAGTTGTGAAGATATTCTTCAGATGTTTAAGGATCAAAGTGCCCACCAACAAAGCCTACATGAAACTATCTGATTATCTTCTCAACCTTGTCAGTTCCACACATCTCAACATCACACCATTAATGTTTCTCTTAAAGAGGACACCTTCAAATAACTCATAGTTAAGGGCCTGCAATCTAAAATTCCTTCTTTGCGTTCTATTGAAAGTGTTGGGCAACTTTCCAGTGTGAAGGTATTCAACCATATTCTGAAACCAGTCATTTTCAACACTTCCCTCCATTACAACTTCTATTGGTTTGACATAAATTGATCCTTATGTGATTCTTTCATCATCAACCAAACGTTGACACAATATTCTACCTCTAATCAGCTTAATAGACCTTATTTCATTGTCAAACTCCATAATTTTAGTAATCCAAGCAGCTCTTTTTAACTTATTTCAGTGCTCATAATGTACTAGACTTAATGCTTTGATGAGTAATGAAGACTCTAATCTTATTCTTGGATAACAATTGTCTAAAAAAATTAGAGATCTTAAAATATCAAAAGTTTAATTTTCAACAAAGTTATATTTGAGCTCGTAATCCTTAAGTGTCTAACTTGTAAAAGATATTATCTTCTCTAATCCTTGCTGATTTTTTTAGGTTAAGATGGAAGCAATACTGCTCTCCCCTCCAAAGGTATATAAGATAAAGTCTTTTTCAAAATCAGGGTTGATGAGAGTGGGAGCTTGGCAGATAGCCTCGCTTGATCTTTTCAAAACTACTCTTGGCCTCTTGTGTCCATTGGAAATTACAACCCTTTTAAGCATTGATGTTATGGGCCTTACCAACTTAGTAAAGTTAGTGATGAACTTCCTTACAAGATTAATCTTCCCTAGGAACGAATGCAATGTTTTTTGTGTTGGGGAAGAGATAGAGCCAAGATAGTTGTAATTTTATCTAGTTTGATAGCCAAAACATCCTTAGACATGACATGTCCTAAAATTTTACCCTCAGACAGGTAAAGATACATTTTTTAGATTTGAAGATATGTCAAACTCCATGCATCTAATAAAAATATGTCTAAGGTGTATTAGATAATCCCCTTCTCTTTTAGAAAAAAAAAGGTAATGTTAGGAAATCTATTGTTAGTGCTCCACATATATGTGTGTGTAAATAACAATTACATTGGTAATTATAATTATGTAAGAATTTAAGTTAATAAATTATAGGTAAGTTAGTAATTTGTTATTAGTTTTTATATAAAACAACAATAACAAATATATATTTGGGGAAGTGAGTTACAAACAACTCACATAGGAGGTTTGAATTGTTATAGCCACCTCCTATATTTTAGGATGGCTATTTCCTATATATTTTATGTTTGTAATATGAAGTTTATGGGAGAATATTGAATATCATTCATGATTATTTGATTTTTGTATCTCTGATCTCTCTGCAATTCTTTTGAATACCCTTCATTTGGTATCAAAGCGAATCATCCATTATCCATGCGAGTCTTGTGCATGTAATTCATTTGGTCTACATACAAGCATGTGTTGGTATGAGTAGGTTATATATTTTGTAAGTCCAAATAAATAATGATTTATATCATTCATGCATGGATCTGATCTATGCAACTGAGTTTGCTTTTCAGTCTCTCACTATAATTTGTGTAGTCTAGCGTCAACCTGTTCATGCATTCACAATTTGCATTGAATTCTCCAAAGTTGTGTTTGCATTAAAGACTTGGTTCAGTTTGCATCGTGAGCTTAGATCTGTATTGGCATTTTAATCAACATCTCTGACAACGTAATATATCTTTGTTTCATTGTGTTGATCCAGCATCGAGTTGATAACATTTTTGCATTGAGTTGTTCTCAATCTCCACAATCTTGTCTGCATTTTCAACCGAAAAAAGGTCGTTCCTCTATAAAGCGCACAGCCAATCAGTTGAGATGCATAGCAGATCATTCGACATTCGTTGCTATGAATAGATCTATTTTTATTTTCATCATTTAGAGGGATCTACAAAATTATTGATCGACTGTCTCTGCATGCTTCATGAAGCCATCCACGTAGCAACCTAGAGGAGGTTATTTCTGTTAAATGTTTTTATGCTCAAAAAAGTTTGTTTAATTTGTATCTAGACATCTTTGATCTGCCCACTGTTTACTCTCGAAATCACCTTAGCGATACATATCACAACACTCTACAGCCCTGACAGTCTTCACGACACCGTATCACTAAAGATGTGAAGCTCTTCATCGATTTGATGTGAATAGCAGCATGTATGTTGTGATCAACACATTACGACAGCTATTTTTATTGCATTGACATCGACCAACGTCGATTCAAAGTTATATTAAGACTTCGAGGCCATATGGCCCGTATTTTCACAAAAAAAAATACTAGGGGAGAAGGGCCAGTATGCGAACACCCTAAGTTCGCAGGTCCATGGAGCCAATTCCTTGCCACGTAGGAGCGCCAATTTGACAGCTAGTTATAAAAAAACATTTTTTTATCCTAAGCCTTTAATTTCGTATCCAATTTTAATAATATTTGCTTCCATATGATCGATCAAATAAAATATCTCAAAAAAAACACATTTACTGGTGGAGACCCGAAGTGGTCCACCGAAGAGGACAGGTGTTGAGCATTAAATTCGAAATAAAAGAGGGAAATGCAACCTGTCCTCCACCATTTCCACGCGCGTATTAGATAAGGAACAAATAAATGTTCAACCACCTTGTTCGGAGCTCATTAACGGGCCTTACGGGGCTCCTGCGCAGGATTACATAAAAAATCGGATTTTTTTCGTTCTGGTTGGACTGGGCATCGGAGCGACTCCTTTCATTAGCATTTCGGAGGTCATGCTTCATATGGCATTTGAAGACTTGCTCGTAAGTATTGTAGATTTCGCGCATTATAATGCTCTCTTCGATTTCTTGTTTTTCGTTTCGTTTTGTTAACTCGGTGTGGGGAGAAGTTGAATTTGTTTAAATGTTACGGAAATACCCAGTTCCAAATTCTGTCTATTTTTGGAACAGATTTTTGCACATTGAATTTTGCATTTGGTTCCACTGTAAATTTGTCTTTTTTGTTAAGAAAATTACAGTTTTGCTAGCATTACAAGTTCATGTAGCCCAGCTACCTTTGTAGTTCTTGATACTGTGTTTGCATCAAGTGCCTCCTTTTCCTTTCCAAACTCCCCCAAATACGAAGAGAGTTGAGAGCCCAGATTATCAGGTAAGGAGCTATTCTCAATATTACTCTCCACTGTTTGAGAGTTCAATTTCACTTTCACACCCCTGCCCATGTCAACTTCATCCAGCGTGGCACTTGAGGAAAAGTCTAGAGACCTTGCCACTGCATGATCTGTTCCACATTCATCCATCACTGCATCATCAAGCATGACAGAGTCAGTTTAAGTCACTTTCCCTTGCTTTGAAAATAATATTATAATAATCAATTTTACCCTGGCTACACAGATACTATTTTAATTCAGGCCTAAGTTAAGATTTGCTTTGAATTCCAAACACCCGACACTCTGAAAATCTCAAAATAGCTGTCATGAAATTCTGTAAATTTCTAGGCTAAATGTAGGACTCCTAAGTAACCAGGATAACAGGAAAAAATCACAATGCAAACCCCATCTTCTTCCTTATAATACCTGGTGTGTATAAAATATCCTCTTAGTGCTTTAAAATGGATTTCAGTATACCCAGTTGACACCCACTACACTTCTGATCAAACTAGACTACAGATCTCTTTCTCGCTGCTTCTTGATCGCTTTCTCATTTTTCCATACAGGTGCGCACTCATTTTGCAAGGCCCAATTGGAGAAAGGTCTTCTCACGAATATGCACAAAGCATCCCAATGCCAAAGTTGGTGAGTATTATATCAACATGGACTTTGTGTCTATTCCCATTAGGTCCCTGCATATATTTTATTGTCTAGTACAAGCTTCTAGAATGTGATGTTTATTATTTATTAAGCAAATTTTGTTTTTGGATGGACGTGTAGGAGTATTTTATTGTGGAGCTCCAGTGTTGGCGCAAGAGCTGAGAACTTTGGAATGGCAGTTTTATGCGGCGAGATCATTTGAAGCAGGGTGGAAACAGTGTGTATTCACACTACTAATACTCAAGGAAAATGTTACCTACAATTCTATGTTTTTAAGCCATATAGAGGTGAGGTTTCAACCTCACCAAGATTCAAATAAATCCTTGTCTTTCAATTTTTATTTAACGGTGTTCATTTTAAGCCGATTTGCCAAGGTTATGAACAAATTGTTTATTAATTTTTTTGTTTTTAATGTTTTATTCCAAAAATGCTTTAAACTTAATTTTATGTTGATCCTTGATTGGTTTTATGTTCCATATTATTAACATATTTGTTCGAGGGTAAAATATACTCTATCACCTATGTATTTAATTGAATATGTCATTGTCAATTGGATTTGTTTCTATCTCGATTGAACCATGGATTAGTTGATGAAATGAAACCTCCTTAGCCGGGTGAAAGAAGAAGATTTTCAAGGAAATCTAAATGTGGGGGGATCTTTTACAGATTTTTATGTTGTTTTTTCTAATTAGTGGGTTTTTGTATAAACAAATGTTCTTGGGCGCTTAAAAATTCAACGGTGTTCATTGTAATGAAAGATTCAATTTTGATTTGTTTCATTTTTTCATTGCATCTTTATGAATTCCAATGTCATTTCTTAGGTGAAGTTTTGACTCGCATGTTAGATGATTTCTCTCTTACCTACACTTCCGTACTACATTTTTTATATTCACTAACATTAATCTTTGTGGATATTGATAATGGTTTGAATTTCAGTTTTCAATTTTATAGGATGCAAAGTGGATGTTGTTTGTGAGAAAATTCAGTTCTCTATATTTTGCAGATGTCTATGGGTTGAGGACGAAACCAATTGATATGTCTTGCACATTCTTGATATATCTGTAGATGACTTATTTTTAGAAAAGGCCTATCCCCCTCAGTTCGCAGGTCCATGGAGCCAATTCCTTGCCACGTAGGAGCGCTTCATTTGACTAACGAAGTTATAAAAAAACATTTTTTTATCCTAAGCCTTTAATTTCGTATCCAATTTTAATAATGTTTGCTTCCATATGATCGATCAAATAAAATATCTCATTAAATACACATTTACTGGTGGAGACCCGAAGTGGTTCACCGAAGAGGACAGGTGTTGAGCATTAAATTTGAAATAAAAGAGGGAAATGCAATCTGTCCTCCACCATTTTGACGCGCGTAATAGATAAGAAACAAATAAATGCTCAACCACCATGTTTGCTGCTCATTGACGGGCCTTACAAATGCTCTGCTGCGCAAGATTACAGAAAATATTGGATATCTTGCTTACGGTTGGGAAAGGGCATGGGCAACTCCTTTCATTAGCATTTTTAAGGACATGCTTCATAACATCGCAGAAGACTTGCTCGTAAGTATTAGATTTCAGATTATAATGATCATTTGGGGAAAGAAAAGGCAGATGGGTAATAAGGGAAGACATTGTGAAGTTAATAGTTCTCTTGTCAAATAAGTAAGGAAAATACTTCAACTGGATAACAAGAGACTTCAGCTGAGAAATTATAACTGGTTTTGACGGAAGCCGCTCTTGGGGAAATGTGGGGCGCCGACTGCATATTAGCTTAATGAAAACCATTTATGAATATCATTTAGAAAACTCTCTACCTCGTTTTTGCTGCACATAGGGGAGAAGGGCCAGTATGCGAACACCCTAAGATCGCAGGTCCATGGAGCCAATTCCTTGCCACGTAGGATCACCAATTTGACAGCTAGTTATAATTTAACAATTTTTTATCCTAAGCCTTTAATTTCGAATCATATTGTAATATTATTTGCTTACATATGATCGATCAAATAAAATATCTCAAAAAAAACACATTTACATTCTGAAGTTATTAGTTCTATTGTGAAGTTAATATTATTTGCTTTTAAGGTACTTTAAGGGAGAAAACATAAAGTCGATTCTAATAGATGTTCACAGAATTAATTAGCAGGATGCTATGATCAAGAATCACTCAATTCCAATCTTAATATTTTTTTGATGTGCTCTGCAAAATGGGCCAATTTTTGATAAAATAAATAGAAATCAGTCCATAAACTTGCATTCGTTAGATCAAGAATGTCAAACTGTTATGTCTAATTCTAACCTAATTAAAATGCAGACATCAAAATGCAAAGGTAATGTTAGCAATCCTGCTTTTCTTTTCAAAATGTGTGTGCAATCTTGACTTTTGCAATGCCTTTTTGATTAAAAGTTAAAATGCTAACGAGTGTTTTCTGTGATTTATGATTGCAATTTTTTTGTTGAACATGTTCTTTTTCCTTTGCCTTGGTAGGTATCTTGGTTTGGAGCTTTTCTTTGTGCACAAACATAGGCACTAGGTTCTCATTGTTTACTCGATCATGTGCATATTTTAGCATGCTGGGTCATTCTCGAACTAGTCCACAATGGTATCTAAATTAAAATAAATTGTAAAAGGAAAAAAGAACAATGCTGAGGGCCTTTCTTTAAATTCTATTATTCCAGACTCGTTCTTTACTATAATTCTTTACTATAATTCTATCACTCCATAAACTTGCAGCTTTGCTCAAAGATACTCATTATGTCTAATTCTAATCTAATCTGAATGCACCTTTGGTATGAAAACTAACTGATTTTGCGGTAGGTATGAAAACTAACCTACAATTTTTGCTTTCACCGACCTTTCCTTTCCTCCTTGATAGAAGTAATCTCTTCTTATAAACTCCACTTTGTAATCGGGCACCCCGCAGAAGTAAATCAACAGTAAACAAGACTAGGAAAGTGAATATATAATACCAACATTGATTTGAGAGTATCCAATCAAAATGTAAGACATGGATCAAGGTGTAGGGTCTTTTTAATCAAAGGTTGAAATTGATTTTGAGATGATCTTGTGGCTGAAATTATTTGATTTGATATTCATATTTATTTTTTAATTTCAAGTGTACAATTTTGTTTGTGTTTTTAATGGATGAATTTGAATCTTGAGAAGAAGGTTCCCTCTTTTTTTGCGGGGTATTTTACTATGTATTAATGTCTACTGGATATGAAAGATCGTGATTGAATAGCCCCCAACTTGGAATATGGAAAGAGATGAATTGAGAAGACAAATATTCAACCCATTAAATAGATATGATGGGTTTGTCAACATGATATGTTGTTTTTATATTTTGAACAAATGAGTCTTTTATTGTAGAAAATGAAAGTACCAATCAGTATTTATTGTCAGCGTACTAAGTAATACTTGAGATGTTGACCTCTATGCACATATGGTTTATAAAAAAACAAATTTTTGAACTTCAATAATCAAAATTTTGGTTTTTATTCCATCAAGTATTGGATATTTTATATGCAAAATATTGTTCAAGTATTGGGACGTGTTCACATCGGGTCTTCTCCCTATGTATTTTTAGGGTATGGTTTTATTCAGTTTATAGTCATGCACGGTTAAGTCATTGAGTCGTCAATAGTTAAAAAGGTCTATAAATTTATTTGTGTCATAAAGTGTCATTTCATGCCTTTAGTCATTAAAGGTTCATCAAATTTTTATTATAGTTTGTCATGTCTCAAGTTTTTATAGTCGATAGTTTTTTAGTCATTATTCAAAGAGTTAATTAATAAGTCTCAAAACTGTCATCAAAAGAGTCAAATTTAATAGTCAATAGTCTTTTAAAAGTAATAAATGTCTTTGGTTATTGTTATTTGTCTGTAATAGTTATTGTGAGTCAAAATAAATAGCTGCCACAATTAGTGTCTTTGTAAAAGTCAAAGAGTCAAAATATTGTAAAAATAAAAATAAAAATGCCTCATGGGATGCATTTTGATGTTACCCGACATCCTAAGTAACTATTGATCCTCAAAATCTAAATTCATTGAGTTAGCAAAATTTAATCAAAGGTAGGAGGCAACGGAGGTTGGAGGTCGATCAACGACCTCTCGTCGATCAACAATGACTTTACGGTCTTTGCATAAAAATGTTTGGTGACACATTTTGTTGCGGTTGTGTGTTTGCTTCCGCTTGTGTGTGGTGTGTTTAGTTTGCGTGTCCCTATTTGAATAAGTAGAATTTTTGCATTGATGGGGAAAATGATCTCAATGCTCCATTTACATTATGTCAGCATTTTTGTGTGTGTATGAGGAGCAAAATTCAAATGGAATTTCCTATGTTATTCCCTGTAGTGAGATATTGATGAGGACTGATAATAGTACTTGGAACATCATGATGTGGTTATAGGTAAACCACTTGAAAACCTTAATTTTTGGTTTGTGGTACTCCACTTGAAAACCACCATTTTTGGTTTGTGGTTAACCATTTGAAAACCATACATCGGGTTTGTGATCATCCTGAAATAAAAATCACCAAATCATGAAAGCATGTGCAAGTACAAAGGCATGTTTTCCCCATGTTCACACTAAGGGGGGAATGTTAGGAAATCTATGGTTAGTGATCCACATATATGTGTGTGTAAATAATAATTACATTGGTAATTATTATTATGTAAGAATGTAAGTTAGTAAATTAGTAGGTAAGTTAGTAATTTGTTATTAGTTGTTATATAAAACAACAATAACAAATATATATTTGGGGAAGTGAGTTACAAACAACTCACGTAGGAGGTTTGAATTGTTATAACCACATCCTATATTTTAGGATGGTTATTTCCTATATATTTGATGTTTTTAATATGAAGTTCATGGGATAATATTGAATATTATTCATGATTATTTGTTTTATATATCTCTAATCTCTCTCGCAATTACATTGAATACTCTTTAGGTAATATCATCCAAATAGATAAAAACAATATCATTGATCATCCCCTTAAAATCTAAATCAATCTCCCTTTGAAAGGTAACACCAACATTACACATCTCAAAAGGCATCTTTTGATAGGAAAACGTCCCACTTGGTGGTGAAAGTTGTTTTATATTAGTCAGACTCTTTGACAAGAATCTGATTATAACCTGAGAACCCATCTAAAAGTGAAAACCTCTCATCCCCTGCTACTGATTGTAATATTTGTTCCATAGAAGGTAAAGGGTAATGATCCTTGAGAGAGGCTTTATTGAGGTCTATGAAATCTACATAGCCTTATCTCTCCATTCTTCTTCCTAACAAGGATGAGTTTTCCACCCAAGAGGAGTGTTTGATGGGGAAGATAATTTTAGCTTCAATCAATTTGGTCAACTCCTTTCTCTTTAAGAGTTCGATCTTAGGATTAATAAGACTTTGTTTTTGTCTCATTGGTTTGGTTTCAGAGGACAATTACATGACGTACTCAATGATATTGGGATCATATCCTTTTACCTCATCATATTCATGGCATAATTGGATGAAATTAGACTATTGCTCAAATGTGTGTACCTTTCTAAGCTTCAACTACTTTCCATTAGAGATATCCACATCATGATGGTCCTCTTATTTGATTTTCAAATTCATTTTCTCCCATTTAAATTGATTGTCTAGGATGAACATGCTTGCCAAAGTGATTAAATATTTTGGTATCTTTTTATTCTTCAGAGGAATGATTTGGTCACCATAATTTTCTTGTAATATTAGTTGAAAACCCCAAGAAAATTTAGTTTCTTGTTGAGTGAAGAGGGCAATTTGTTCATCACTATCAAAAATATACCAATGACAGTCATTGTTAGGCATCACGTTGGTTTTAATTACCATATTGACATGTTGTTCTACAACATTCATGATATCTTTAGAAGGATCAAATTGAGCTCCAATAAAATCCATCCTATTTGTATCTACATTTTTTCTCTTGGATAGCTTGAAAATTGATGGCATCAAAATCTTCAAAAAGATCCCAAACTCTATGTTTGTAGGCTTTGAGGAGAGGGTTCTTAGCTACGCATTGTGACCTAACTTGTTGAACAACTAGCTCAACATCCCCAAATATCATCAGCTTCTTGATCCCTTTACTTTTAGCAATTATTATCCCTTGAATCAAGGCTTCATATTTAGCAACATTGTTGGTACAACTGAACTGCAACCTATGAGAAAATAATAACTTCTCTTCCTTTGGGGAAAATAAGACAACACTTGCACCGGCTCTAAATTTATATTTTACACCATCAAAAACATTTTCCATATTCCATCCGAGTCATTCTCTGATTTCAATAGGCTAGGGATGAAATTTTCCTCATCCATTAGGTAATATGTTCCAAGTTCAGGTCTCTTCAAATGCCTCATAAGGATCAGAAATCCATATTTATTTGGCCCATTCATCCATTTTTCATCAGGCACTTTATCTCTTACTTGAAGAGGTTCAGGGATTGGCTTCACCTCCTTTAATTTCAAATGTTATTGCATAATTCAGCTAAGTGGGCTTTGGATCATATGCTTCCACGTGGAATTGGGCAATTGGCTTAGCCTTTATTGTGATTCTAGTGCCATATCTTATCTTAAGGCACATGTGAGACCAATCAAATGATAGATATCCCTCTACTTTAGCAGTAAAATCTCTAGACAAACACAAAGCAAAGATAGGGGAAGGTCTATAACTGAAATATCTTGAGGGATAGTGATATTGGGGAAAGCATGTAGGGTTAGATTAAGGTTTTTATGACACCCATAGTTTTGATGGCAGTATCATCTAGTTGGAAAACATCTTTTCTTAAAAGGTTATAATTCAAACCAAGTGTATCAACAACTTTCTTGGGCATGATTGTGCTACTAGCCCCATAATCAATCATACAAGTTATGGACCAAATATTTCCCAATGATTAATGATATGTAAAATGGAGGGGGTTTAGAAGTAAAACTTGCATCAATGACATTAGACTGATACAAATTAATTAGGGTGGGGCTTACCTCCTTTTGAGTTTTGGGAAGAAGCTTGAATTTCGTCAATCCTTCTTATAGCAAATCAATTTGCCCTATAATTTCCAAAGCACACCATAAGGAGACATGAATATTTGTTCTCTTCATTTACTCAACAATATCAAGGGTGTTGTTGCAATTCTTTTGAATTGTGATTATCCATAACCTTCTTTGGTTTCTCAATGATAGGTTGATACAGGAACTACAAACAACTTGTTTGTCTCAGGTAAGTGAGGTGAAACCTTTGTTGATTTTGAGATTTCTCCTCTTGAAATAGTTATCACCTAATAT